>OW388298.1:30642834-30954107 GCA_936450465.1 Gibbula magus | reverse complement strand
TTTTTAATTTTTTTACAAAAAATAGAGCCATGGGCTCTGTAGCTCATCAGGATTTCATTGATTTACTATCTAAAGTTGAATATTTAAGTTATTTAAGTTATTGTTAACAAGCAAAAGATAGAAATCTACAATTTAGAATCCCAATTGGCCAAGGAGTCTGCACACAACTTTTCAGCTCTCTAGACCTTTTGAACTGAAGAAGAAGATGAAAATAGGTTTTTAAGGATGTGACCCGTGACCCCATTTGGGGTCATGGGGTCACGAAATCTACAATTTAGAATCCCCATTGGCCAAGGAGTCTGCACACAACTTTTCAGCTCTCTAGACCTTTTGGAACTAGAGAAAAAGATGAAAATAAGTTTTTAAGGATGTGACCCCGGTGACCAAATTTGGGGTCATGGGGTCACATAATCTACAATTTAGAATCCCCATTGGCCAAGGAGTCTGCACACAACTTTTCAGCTCTCTAGACCTTTTGGAACTGGAAAAGAAGATGAAAATAGGTTTTAAAGGATGTGACCAAAGTGACCCCATTTGGGGTCACGGGGTCACGAAATCTACAATTTAGAATCCCCATTGGCCAAGGAATCTGCACACAACTTTTCAGCTCTCTAGACCTTTTGGAACTGGAGAAGAAGATGAAAATAAGTTTTTAAGGATGTGACCCCGGTGACCCCATTTGGGGTCACAGGGTCATGAAATCTACAATTTAGAATCCCCATTGGCCAAGGAGTCTGCACACAACTTTTCAGCTCTCTAGACCTTTTGGAACTGAAGAAGAAGATGAAAATAGGTTTTTAAGGATCTGTCCCTGTGACCCCATTTGGAGTCATGGGGTCACGAAATCTACAATTTACAATCCCCATTGGCCAAGGAGTCTGCACACAACTTTTCAGCTCTCTAGACCTTTTGGAACTAGAGAAAAAGATGAAAATAAGTTTTTAAGGATGTGACCACGGTGACCCATTTGGGGTCATGGGGTCATATAATCTACAATTTAGAATCCCCATTGGCCAAGGAGTCTGCACACAACTTTTCAGCTCTCTAGACCTTTTGGAACTAGAGAAGAAAATGAAAATAAGTTTTTAAGGAAGTGACCCCGGTGACCCCATTTGGGGTCATGGGGTCACATAATCTACAATTTAGAATCCCCATTGGCCAAGGAGCCTGCACACAACTTTTCAGCTCTCTAGACCTTTAGGAACTGGAGAAGAAGATGAAAATAGGTTTTTAAGGATGTGACCCCGGTGACCCCATTTGGGGTCACAGGGTCATGAAATCTACAATTTAGAATCCCCATTGGCCAAGGAGTCTGCACACAACTTTTCAGCTCTCTAGACCTTTTGGAACTGATGAAGAAGATGAAAATAGGTTTTTAAGGATCTGACCCCTGTGACCCCATTTGGGGTCATGGGGTCATAAAATCTACAATTTAGAATCCCCATTGGCCAAGGAGTCTGCACACAACTTTTCAGCTCTCGAGACCTTTTGGAACTAGAGAAGAAAATGAAAATAAGTTTTTAAGGAAGTGACCCCGGTGACCCCATTTGGGGTCATGGGGTCATGAAATCTACAATTTAGAATCCCCATTGGCCAAGGAGTCTGCACACAACTTTTCAGCTCTCTAGACCTTTTGGAACTGAAGAAGAAGATAAAAATAGGTTTTTAAGGATCTGACCCCTGTGACCCCATTTGGGGTCATGGGGTCACGAAATCTACAATTTAGAATCCCCATTGGCCAAGGAGTCTGCACATAAAATATCAGCTCTGGGGAATCACTGGTTCTGGAGAAGAAGTCGAAAAAGCGAAAAGTTTACGGATGGACGGATGGACGGATGGACGGATGGACGGATGGACGGATGGACGGACGCCGGACACCATGCCATGCCATAAGCCCATCGGCTAAAAATTAAATTTAAAATTTAGACCACAGAGGATTGGTGAGCATGAGAAGATGGGTTGTTGGTATCTACAGGTATTCTGCTCCGTTCCCAATATTGAGTTATTTTATGTGCGCCTCAAACTTAGATCCTTCGGGCTTGAAACAGTTACACGCTTGCTTTCATCTTTGTATTTAAAACGCATGGCGGTATATACGTCAGAGAAATCCCTCCCTATGACCGATTTTTAGTTTTGCTCCGGAAACGAAATGATGATGGTACGGAAAGGCGTACGGAAGGAAGATGGTTTTATCCCATAGTATCACAGACTTATGTTGCATTTTGTATGGTGACGTTTCTTGTATAGTGTATATAGTGTATATATAGGCCTATGATTCAGATAATATGAGAGAGAGAGAGAGAGAGAGAGAGAGAGAGAGAGAGAGAGAGAGAGAGAGAGAGAGAGAGAGAGAGAGAGAGAGAGAGAGAGAGAGAGAGAGAGAGAGAGAGAGAGAGAGAGAGAGAGAGAGAGAGAGAGAGAGAGAGAGAGAGAGAGAGAGAGAGAGAGAGAGAGAGAGAGAGAGAGAGAGAGAGAGAGAGAGAGAGAGAGAGAGAGAGAGAAACTCAACCACTGCGGAACCGCCACTTCTTAAACGGACATTGTCAACAAGATCGTTGGTTCAAACAAGGAAGTAATTGACATGCTTCAGGGATCTCATGAACTACAGAAATAACCATCAAATTATTTATAAGGAAAATATATGGATAACAACTTATTCTTTATTGTATACCCAACGTTTCTGGGCTGATCACTGCATCTATATCGAATGACCAAAATGTTATTCTTGACCATTGGTCAAGGGATGTCCTGACTATTTGTTTTGTTAATCACCTCAACATTCCATAGGTTACTCTCTATGACCAATGCCCAAATGTTTGATCGAAAATTTACTGACTGTCGCGATTGGTCAATTTTAGTCAAACAACATCGATTCATATATAATGAATATAGGTTGGCTTTAACTTCGTGTATTATAATTAATATATTTCAGGTTATAAATTATTCCTGCCCCATGACTGTGTTACAAATAAAAACTTTAATGCAGACAAGTCCTTATTCAGCTAGTCACACTGAATAAGTATGGAACTGTAGCTTTGAAAAATAAAAATTTATTTATGAAAGCAATTATTAATTTCATAGACCAAATGTTCGTCTAATTATGTATGCCAACAACAATTTTACCACCTTAACAACATACAAGTCGTGGGTATTTCTATGATAAATATGTGTTACGTGTTACGCCCAAGATAATTGTAATAAAACATTTCATTCCTTTTGATCCGCCATGAATTTCCAAAGGGGTTCGTTATGCCCCTATTTCACTACGACCCGAATTGCCACGAATCACCACGAATAGGCGGCTGCATAAATTCGTGAATATTCGTGAGCATTCGGCAAAATTCGTGAACAGCATTTACACTTGTACGAAATGTTAACGAACATTCGTAGCATTTCATGCTAAAAACCTACGAAACATGTACGAATTCTTTACGAATTGTCTACGAATTGTAAGAAATGATTAAGACACAGTCACGAATGTACTACGAATTTCCACGAATAAGATACGATATCACGAATCAAGTACGAATAGTTTACGATAGTTCGTGACTATTCGGCGATTGCAAGTCATCAAACCATTATGGAGGCGCAATGGAGAGCACGTGTTGCTCTGGCACTCGAATTTGAACTTCAATATCAACATCAAATTGAATTAGCTCTTCGTAGACAATTCGTAAATGCTTCGGGGTTAATTCGGGATGAGAACATCAAAATTATCAACCACGAATTTCCAAGAATTGTTTCCGAAGTTGTTACGAACGTCCCGAATTAAATACGAACAGTTTACGAAGCAACTACGAATCTGAAGTTCGTAGATGATTCGTGAAAATCTTTTGACAAACAAAAAAATTTCCACGAATGCCACGAATTACAAGAATGTTGCCGAATCAACTAGGAATCATTTACGAATATCACGAATCAATTACGAATTATCTACGAATGTTCACGAAAGTGCAAATTTTCCAATTCGTGGCGATTCGTGGCAATTCGGGTCGTAGTGAAATAGGGGCATTAAAATGTCATGCTGAGTTTTAACACAGTATTCAAAACGCCCATCCCACTCCTTACTACAAACCAGGAAGTGACACGTGGGCCTCCTTAGATAACGTGGTATCCCTTTTGGCGATCGTTGGAGATGAGATGAGTTGGGGTTTAACGCCGCTTTCAAGAGTATTTCACTTGTATCACGGCTGCTAGTATTATATAAGTATATATAAGTATATATAAGTTCAGTTCAGTTCAGCAGGGAGAAAGCCTGCAACGCCACGTGGCTATGCATTGCGGTGAAACCTGCGAGCATCGGATGGAACTAGCGAACTGAAATTCAGTGTAGCATTGCACCCAAACCTTGCTGCGTGTAGAACAGTTTTCTATTTCAGACAAAGTTGCCGTGCCCCTGGCGGGATTCGAACCCCGGACCTCTTGATCCGAAGCCGAACGCGCTAACCAACGATCGTTAGACTCTCTTAGAACGGATTATGGCTTGTAAAGGGGGCTTTGTGAAAGAAATCACTAGTATCAAAAATGTCTTCCTTACTATCTTACCTTTAAAGGTGCTCACAGCGTTCTTTAGAATGCAAAAAAAAAATATAACTGAAGAGGGAAGAAAGTTGAGCATTTTTTCGAAACTAAAACCGTTTGTTGGTTGATCTTGCAGGTCCACTGTACAACCTCCAAGTCAGGGCGCTCTCCCTCCGATTGGCTCTACGGTAGTATATTAGTGACGTCACGGAGCGCTAACTCGCTGTCTGGAGCTAGGTCCACTGTATCCATATGGAACATATTTCTATAAAACTGCGGGAAGGTAAATCCTCAAAGATGCATGATCAGAGTTCATGAAATGTAAATAATGTTTAAACTTTTTTAACATAATCCTTATATATTTAACACAACATTGCAATTAGCCTTAAGAAAGTTATTCGTGAAAATACAGACAAAAGGGGCAGTGGCACGTTTTTCGCTCAAATAAGTTGATGAAATGTATTTGAAAAATAATTTCACCCTTCTCACTTCGGGAAATCAAGTTAAAAAATAGGTGTACATGGCTCAGTGAAGCCATGGGAATCGCTTTTGTAATTCGAAATGATAAAATGTGTTCACAATAGAATGGCCGCTATGGAATATTTGCTTTTTTTGCTTTTCTATTTGTTTACCACTACGGACAATTGGTTTGTATAATAAGATGTTTTACCCTCTAAAGTAAATAAAATGCTCTAAATACTAAAATAATGTGTTCTCGTGAAAATATAAATTAGGGTTACCAATGGCTAAATAATCCTCCTGAATTGATAAAAAGAGTTCTAAAACGAATGTACATGGTTCGGTTTAGCCATGCGAGTCCATTTGCCATCGAGCGGCCATTTTAAGGTGCTATCACTTTTCCGAATGTTTTAAAGTAAATATACTGAGAGGCATTAATAACGCAAATCAGGTTTGTTTTGTAAAACACTTTAATGATGCGGAGAAAAAATTCATTTAACATACAGACATGGAAAAAGAAATCATTACTGTCTATTTTAACGATAATTTCATGAAGTTAGCTCCAGCTGTTTGAGATCACTGAGGGACCAGGAGGTGGGGTCCAGGAATGTCATTATCGGGTATGACCACCTTGTGACTGGAGGCATGCTCGAAGGCGGGAGGGCATTGACAGACACAAACGCCTTATGAAACGTTGTGGAATGGTCTGCCAATGATGTTGTAGTGCTTGTTTCAGCTCTGCGATTGTGCGAGGTGGATGACGCTGATTTTTTACTCGTCGCCCAAGTTCATCCCAGAGATGTTCCATTGGATTCATATCCAGCGACATTGCAGGCCAATTCATTACATTAACATTGCTGTTGTTGAGAAAGTGCCTTGTCAACCTTGCTGTGTGCGGACGTGCATTGTCGTGATGAAACACAAGATGACCTTGGGCTGCATGTTGAGGATATTTCTGGTTACACCCATATGTTATAAATACATGATTAAAACACAGTGAAACTGAAAGATACTAATGAAGGTAACATTTTGATCACCTCATATTTCACAACTTGATGAACACAAGCGCACATTTATTGAAAAATAAAAACAAGAGAACTAAAGGCATTCATCGGCGTTGTGAGTGGGGAAACCTTTGCAACAGCATAACAGCAAATTGTTTATTAGTTTTATGACGTGTTATGTGTTACTATGTGAATACTATTTTAGTGTACATCTTTAGTTATTTAAATGTTTTAAAATTAGGTCCAATATAGCGTGTTATCAGTCAAGGGGTCTGGGGTTCGAATCCTGCTAGAGGCTTACAGATATTATTTGCTATTATTGAGATATTGTTGGTTTCCAAGAAGGTTTATTTCTTTATTAAATGCAAAAATGATAGTAACAGCAAGTTCACACAGATGGACAAATATTTTTCAAGAAAATTATACCAGTGAAATACTGAATTATATTTTAATTGTATGTACAGATGTAAGTAATAGTTAGACAATGAGGGACTGTTGTCTACTCGTTGAAATGGTTAGTTAGACCACGAGCGCGTAACTGTAAACACAATATTGATGAAATAAAATGTTTTTTTTTTAGTTATGTTCTTCTTTTAATACAAGCATTTGACGAGATGATGAAACTACGTAAAAATGGGAATCGTATAAAAAGTAGTTCCGGCCGTGGTCTAACTGAAATTCACGTTGGTTATACCACGGCTCAAACAATAGCAGGTATGGTCTAAAGCTCATGTACAATTGAAATGGCTTCAATTTAAAATAATGCATAATATTCTGGCAACAAGACATTATCTGTACAAGATTGGGTATTGTGAATCCCCACTTTGTTATTTTTGTGAATTAGAAAATGAAAATATTGTACATTTACTATGCGAATGTGATTATGTTATTGAACTTTGGAATTATATAGCGGAATGGCTTGGCACGGTTGCAGATGGAGAAATTGTTTTCACAAATGAAAACATTATTTTTAGTTTAAAAGGTGTAAATAATAATCTTTATATATATATAAATAATAAATTCTTTGGTAACCAATTTGGCAAACAATACATTTACAATTCAAGTAGAACTAAAAGACGCCTAATGCATCCATTGTGTTTCATAAATTGTTATTTGGCTTTAATACGTTCCAACTCACCACTTGTGCTGTTTACAATACAAATAAATTCACTCAGCTTGCATATTTATCCCCAATCGCCAAATATATCATAATTACCAGTTTCCAATTAAAATTTAGTCACATCATTATGCATGTGCAGAAAAGGAAACTGCACGTCCCATTTACATGCACGGTAGTTATATAACCTATTAAACATTATTAACTGAAATTTGTCTTTTTGTCTGTTATAAATAAAATTCCAATTAACGTTTGACTCATTGGCGCGCGCCACACGCTGTGCATTGTCCGGTTTTCGATCAGAAATCACTACTTTTACCTTCATATCGTCAATATGCTAAGTCTTCTACCATCAAAATGGTATTTTTCGGTAAAAGTCGGTACTTCTCGATAAAGTAACACCATTTATAAGGTTTGCAATATGTGGCCACACACAACACAATAGATGTACCTTTAAGGCACTTCAACAAAAAACCATAAGATATTACCAAACAACAAGGACGATTTCATTTTCTAACTGGAACTTTGCCAATTTCTACACAATTTGGTCAACCTTCCACATTCTCCTTAATAAATGATTCAACATGCGAATGATATATACTTCCGCAATGTACAAAACTTACATGTAAACACTATATAATGTTGGGAAATAAATATGGAAAAAAATTCACGCAAATGGCAGTATATATCAATGTATTACATGTGTTCTTGTAGCTTTGTGCGTGGGAGAACATTTCTAAAAATAATAAGTGAATTTATAGAGCGCTCAAATACTCCAGGCACCAACTGAAGTTAGCAACGGATTAGGGATTCGCAGATTCGTTGTTTGAATAACTAATAACATAACCAGCAGCGGATTCGAATATCTAATAACTGAAACAGCAGCGGTTTCGCGGATTCCTTATTCAAATCTCTAGATACCCTTCATTCATTATTTGAATAACGAATAACTGAACCAGCAGCCGATTTGAATAACTTATAACTGTCAAGTCAAGCAGAAGTGTTTGTACATCCCCAGTATTCACACGGTCATAACATATCTCGAGCACCTACAAGGCTTAAAGATAATATCATCTCTCCCTTTTTTCGATGTTAATTCGTCTATTCATATAGACAATACTTTCAAGTAAACAAAACACAACGGATTATTTTGAAGCGTCACCTACTTGCTGAGATATCACTGTTCAAATTGGCATGCTAATTATCTGATATCTGAAACGGTTTCCCGGGGCCCCTTATAGTGTAGCATAGCATTCGTTAAAGGTACATCCATTGTGTTGTTTGGGGTCACATATGCTAAACGTTATAAATTGTGTTATGTTATCGGGAAGTACTGACTGTTGACGAAAATAGCCATTTTGATCTTAGTCGACTTAGTATATTGACGATATGAAGGTAAAAGTAGTGATTTCTGATCGAAAACCGGACAATGTACCGCGTGTGGCACGCGCCAATGAGTCAAACGTAATTTTGGAATCTTATTTATAATAGACAAACTTATAAATTTGGGTAGATCATGTTTAATAGGTCATATAATTACTGTGCATGTAAATGGGACGTGTAGTTTCGGTTTCTGCACATGCATAATGATGTTACTCTATTTTAATTGGAAACTAGTAATTATGATATATTTTGTAATTCGGGATGAATATGCAAGCCGAGTGAATTTATTTGCTCTGTAAACAGCACATATGGTGAGTCTGAACGTATTAAAGCCAAATAAGATTTTATGAAACACAATGGATGCGCCTTTAACGTTGTGACGTCATACACAGGAGTTGCCTTCATTGAAATCCTTAGGTGATTTGTCGATTTCGTCGATATTCCGTTTGAAACATTTTTGTCGCAAAGGCCTTATGTGATATCGAAAACACAATAGGCTGCGTGTTTCAATAGGGTTTATTTCATCTCGTAGACTCAAATATTGATTCCAATACTGATCGATGCCTTTGAAATAAAATGATAATAAGATAAGTATACAATGTACATACTAAAGCACATGGACACACTTGCACAGAATATGGCTTATAGTTACATACATGACATTGTGATTGTAATACATTAATTGTGATTATTTGTGAATAATGATAAGAGTTATGCAAAACTTATTACAATACATCAATAGTACACATATTGACATAAATTACATAGCTCATACAAATACATTGATATTACACCAATATAAATTCCCTCACCTCGTCTAAGGGACGCAGGCATTTACATCAACATCATATGCAGACAAATCGTGTGTGCACGAGCGGATACCTATATGATGAACAATACAACTTACTAATAGTATGACATAGTGCGCACATATATTTGCTAACATATTTATGTATATTTAGATAAGATAAAAGCAAAGAACCATTGGCATTGTTGGAAGCATAGTACAATTAAAATGAAAAGCCTCACTCATATCTAATTACATGATATGAGACATATGCACCATACAGTATTAATAATATAGATACCAGTATAATACTAGTACAATAAATACATAAGTTACTTGTACCAAGTTACGAATAGATATAGTTTAATCTATTCCATAAAGCAAACATATTTACAACATAAGGCTAAAGTAGCTTACCCCATTGTGAGTTCTTTCCCGTGCAAGACTGTGACAGAATTGTGCAGATAGGAACAGGTAGCCACTTTTAAAGATAAAAGTGCTAGGAGAAGAACATGAAAAGCATGGCCAATCGGAGAAGCTGACCAGCCAAGAACAATAGCCAGGGCTGAGACCGGAGTGGCCTTAGCAAGGGACAATGCGGCGCATTACATAACCTAATTGATTAGCTTAAAACATATGTGCATTTAGTACATGGATTTGTTTATATGGCAAACCTTAACTTTAGGTTAAAGCTAGTTTATAATATGATATGGATAAATATTAAAATACACTAAGAGTACTGAGATAAGTAAGTAAAACTAACACAATAAATATATTAGCTTAAACTAAATATTTATTTCCTGTCCCATTTTGACAACTTTTGACAATGCACGTTTCCGATAGAACGGTGATTTGTGCTTCTGTAGGGAGTAATTGCGACGTTTTTGGAGCATATTTCGATATTCAATATTTTATAGGCTACAATATGTTTTGAAATAAATAACTGAAAAATCAAAAATAAAAACGATCATGCAATTTTTTTTATTAGAAACGTCTTTATTATTTAAATTGTTGTTGTGATTGATTTTATGTTTTAGGTGGCCTATAGTTTGAGGTCTACTGCGTCAATATTTCTCATAATGACTTTTTATTATTGACAACAGAATAATTGCATTATAACAAAGAAAATCCTATAATTTTCATCATTGTTCCCGGTTTACAGTTTTTAGAAAAAAAATATTCTGGCTTTCGTTAAATCTATAGTCGTGTACATTTACAATAACTTAGATTCAGTGTAATACCACTGACCTAAAGTATATATTTATAGATACAGCATCGCATGAGCTTTACTGAATATCAGGCTTTCTCATTTTCCTAGTATGATATAAAAAGGCATAAATTATTCATAACATTTACATTAGTTGAAGATATGATTATCAGATTTAGAAAACTGTTTTGTGGTATGGGATATTCAAATATTTACCAAAAAATGCACTTAGTCTAAGTAGGCTTTACAGTTAAAGGAGAACATGTATTCATCTTCAAACAGATTAAGATTAGGTAATTTACAAAAATGAAAAATCTTAAAACATTGTTATATCTAACAGTCTAAATTTACCACGAAACTTAGGGTCCCAGGAAAAAAGGGGAGAAATACTGTTTAAATCACATCGATAACAATATGGAATATGTATCTTTCCCATTTTCAAATGAATGAATTGGAACTATAGAACTCACCATGGCCCTTTGTTCGTTTTAACATCGGTACAATTCCGAATGTGCAGGAGGGGGCATGCTGACAGGATATGTCATTTATGTCATTTAAAGGCTAACTATTAATCAAGTTTTATATCCGCATTTTATATCAAATCGTTGCCAAAATACTCTTACAAAACGCTAGCATTGGCGGATCTAAACTAGTACACCTAAATGGATTAATCAATTGACAATAATAAATCTAAAACAACTAACAATAATAAATAATAAAACTAGGATTGCCAAGGCAATACTTAGGTCTTCAAGACTTTTGCTCGACCTTGAACTCCATGTTGGACTCTCGGTTATGCATCAGTTTCTCCGCTTTAAAACGAGCTATAAAACATGTCTCTATCTTCAGTAGTTTTTTTACAAAAAATATCCAAAGACAATGACCCTCTGAAAATGGAACAATCGCTTATTAATGGACCCCTACATGATCTTTCTCATAATTAAGATAAAACGGTTAATATTTTCATACTAATGTATGACAAAAGAAATGGTGTGCTTTAATTTCCATTTAAGTAGATGTATTCATCATTAAGATTGCAAACATAGGTAATGCGTTATATTCTTCTGAATATTCAAGAAAATACTAAAAAAATGCTTAAATTTTGACCCATGGACAACGTTTGCGATGTTTGGAGCTTAACTATCAACTTTTTGATGAAAGGGTTCAACAAAAAAGTTGTTTCTCTTTATATTGTGCGTCTGTAGGTGGAAATACAATGTCAATATCTTAATTAGTTAAGCAGTTGTGAGCCTTTAAACTTTGCTGAAAATGGCGATTTTCGAAAAATGACAATATTCTATGACCAGTCACACGTGACCTATGACAGACACATGATTGAAATTTATTCTATTTAATACATGACATATCTAATTCAAAATGAGCTATCAAACATAATGGTATCGTCCGTGGTTTACGATCAACAATTCTATAAAGAAAGTAGCCCTCGAAAAGTCTCAAAATCACCAAATTTTACTTTTTTGGGAATATGTCGAAATTGTGTCGAAACTATCAACTTTTATAGGATAATGATATGTTATGAAAATGTTAAACTAATTAAAAGAAAGAGAGGGAAATCAGTAACTTCGAAATAAGTTTATTAGTAACAGAGTTATGTCCCTTTGAACATATAGTAGAAAAACGCACTTTTTGAAAATGACCATGTTCAAGGACATATTTTTAAAATTCTAGGAAGAAATTCAAAATTCGGGCAAAACAGTCCTCTTGGGAATTCATTTATCTTCAAAATGAAGCTATAGGCCTAATCGATGGGGAATGTTGTTGCCCACATTTTGGTGAAAGTTTTATGAAAATATCTTGATAAGTTTTTGAGCTATTGAGGTTTAAAGTTTTGACTTCAAGGGGAGATAACTCGCGAAAGAAGTCGAAAATCCAAAATCGGTTGACAGACTATCTTCACTGATAATTTCATGAAAATCGGTCAAGCGGTTACTCTGGACAAAAAAAGGTCAAATAATAATTAAAAAAACCCAAAAAACACGATAATAACAATAGGTCTTCCAGACATAGTCTTGAAGACCTAATAATTGTCTAATATTACAAAAATGAAAGTAGGAGTTTTGATGTCAAATTACAAGTAATGTAATTTATTGATCGATATTCTTGACTTCTTTGCTCTATGTAGGCAACGTTGCGACATTATAACGTGATACTTGAAACGACCTTTCTAAACCGTATCACCCGGTACGAGGGACTTACAACCTTGTAATTCCCTCCAGGAGGGTTTACACAGACAGTTGTAAACCCTTTTAGAAGGAATTATAATGATTGTAAACCCTGATATATTTGTTAAGATGACGACTTGAAAGTAAAGATCTGAAGAAACTAACTTAGATTAATTTTGAAAAATTTCTTAAATTTACGACAGAATATGTACAGCAAATGTTTTGCAGAAAGTGCGTCTCGAACCCGTATGCACTATCACATGTAGTTTTTTTTACTGAGTTAACGCCTTAGTCTACTGCGCCAAGGGGGCAGACGAGATTTCACGGTACAAAAGAAACTCATATAGCGCGGCTGACATCACCCAGGGATCCTCAATATAACGCCAGGGATCCTCAATATAACGCGATAACAAGTAAAAAGCCTGTTTTACACTTAAAAACGGTTGATAATATAGATAAGCCATTCTACCTCGGATATGGTAAGGTTGTAGACCCTTCCTATCAGGGTCTACAACCTTACCATATCCTCGGTATCATGGCTTATCCTTATAATATAAGATACCCACGGCAATAAAACACAGGCGGTCAATGGGACCGACAGCGTGCTTTATGAGACAATAAACATGCGAGTGATTTTAGACGTCAGTTAGAGGGTCGCTTTAGCCGTTCGTGTTTTATGCACCCTGCTATGTTTTATTCAACGATAAAGCACTCCAACTCGTCTTCTATTTCTTAAATATGGGTTAACATGAGACGAAATTTGGAAGAACTATATATATATACATGAGTTGTTTTTCCTTCGCCTATGTACTTCCTGTGAATATCAACAAGATAAGTTCCTCTGAGATGTATGTACTATATAAACAACGCATCTCCAGGATTAAGTCACAAAATAGTACATGGTATAGAATATGTTGGTTATTTTTGTATTCAATTCAAATGTACGTACAAAACGACCATAGTACCTTAATGAGAATATCCGATGGTATCATCGTTATGAAAAGAGCTCTCCCTCGCTGTATCCGCCCCTGACAAGTGCAGAACTTGTTATTTATCTACTAATTAAGTGTACATTTTACATTTGCATTCCTATAGAGTTTCAGTTTCATAGATATATGAACATTCAAGTGTTAAAGAGACGAGTTTATAACCCCAAAATGTAACCTAAGCTCCATGCATTGAAGACTTACATCATATTATTATCACCATCATATTATCATGACCATGCACAGAGTTCGCAGTTATTAATCAATTGTATGTCTTAGTAAAAGAAACCCCACTTGTAGCAAGGATTGAACGTGGATACTGTTATTTTAGAACTAAGCAATATGTAAATATAATTCAATAGGGGTTAAGATTATTATACTAGCAAAATAATAACATTTTGCTTATGCTTATAGTTTTCATTAGAGATTAGCAGAAAAAGGTATTCAATGTTGGGCTCTTAATGTAAGGAATATTCTCTATGAATATGGTTTTCGGTTTATATGGCAAAATCAAGATGTTGTTTGTATTAGTTCTTTTATAGCAATCTTTCAAGTGAGATGTATATGTAATAATAATAAAAATTGGTCAGAAACTGTTAAAACAAATTCTAAATTTCAAAAGTTGTTTTCGACTATGAGCAATACTTGTCCGTTGTAAAAATCCGAATATATACATGTATAATTGTTTAAACTAAATTTAGATGTTCAAACCATACGTTAATGATACAAGAAGGTAGACACCATGGACTCTCAAGAGATGACAGACTGTTCCAAGTTTGTATGGGCCAGTGGCCTCGTTACTATAAATAAATCTCTCTCTTTATGTGAACAGAGTGAAGCCATTCAATACGTATTCGAATGTACACTGAGCTCCATGAACTGAAGGCGTACATCCTATAACCATCATATTAATGATTCATGTACGATGCACAGAGTTCACATTATTAGTAAATGTGCCTTTTTCATGAATCGCAACTATTTCCGTGGCACGTCTGATTATACAATGTCACACAGACATTCTACTGTGATATAGAGCCTAACAGTATCTTTATAATAATACTATCTTATGGTAGATTATTTTATTCTTTCGTTTTTCTGTAATCGATCGGACAAAAATGTCTTCAGAAGGACGGACAGACGGACGGAAGGACGGACGGAATCGTTGGTGTTACTATATACCCCCAACCGTTGGTCGGGGTATAAACATTAATGAAACCAGTATGAAACTTCTACTGTTATGTACTTCAAACAGATAAATGTCGAAATGAAGGCTGAATTGATAATCAGTGCTCGGAATAGGCGCATGACTCTCATGGTGAGGATTCGAATCTTGCTCCGAGAAAATGCAAGAATGTGTGCAGGTAATGTGATCCATGTTATGGCAACGTTAAATAAAAAGATCAGACTGAACTACATGTTTTATCAGGTGTCTCTTAATTTCTTATCCTGAGTATATTCGCATGGAACGTAACCGTCACATATGCTGTCTACATGTACAATGTATGTTCCTTGACATCAAGGGTTACTTGATTAATTTCCAGCGTTCATATTTGAAACTTGCCGTTTCCTTCAGTTTTTTTCTAATGTTTACGTGAACACATTAACATTGAAAAACGTATTTACCTTTTCACGATCTCCGTAATTTCAAAGATGCATACTCCAACTGCAAAGATTAATTGTAGCAACAACGTTTCAAAAACCAAACAGCAAGTGAGGTAGAAAAGTTATGTATTTTCACGAGTGGCTGCGCCGCTCGTGAAAATATAACCTTTCTACCCCACTCGATGAGGCAAACATGGTATTAGTCAAGAAAAGCCAAATATCCTCATCATATCTTGCAGTTTCGTAAAACGGAATTAGGAACTAAATGACAAAGATAATCTGGGAGTTGACTTTTGTTCATTTTAAAGAAAACTGTTAATTTTTGACGGCATCCTCTTTCATAAAGAGACTGAAATTTGGTTTAGCTATAAATTTTATTATGACTCGTGCCTCGAACGGCAACACAACTCGTTCTCAGGGCACCCAGAAGCAAGTTTTCTATTATTCGCGATTGTTCAGACGTACAGTTGTCCCAAATGTGTGAACAATAGTCAAATATCGGCAAAATATACGACTTATACATTGTATCCAAGGTTTTACATGTTAATCGGTATTTGAAACTCCTCAGACAACTGATCATAGGGCGAACTTTTCGTACAATATCATCAATATACTTATTCCATGCGCAGTCGCTTTGGAGTGTTATGTATCGCCTATATAGAATAATGCACATATGCCTGAAATTACAATAAATATATATTGGTATAAAATGTTAGTGAATTGTAAACAAATACAATAATAATTTATTGATTGATGTGGAATGATGTTATAAGGTGAAATATTTATCTACTAATAAATTGTGTGATTCTATGTTTTAGCATGGTATTTAAATGTTGTAACAATATTTGGTAAAAAGGAAATTCTCTCCATTCTGAGAGGGGACCATTGGATGAGTCACAAGTCGTATTGATTTACAGCTGACTCTGGCACTACGCATACCCAAATAAGGAGTCAATTGAGTCCAGGTACTTGGATATAATATATTTGGTAAGGTCCAGTGGAAAGTTTGGACATGACATCATTATGTTGATGAGACTAGTGATATGGGACGTACAGAGTTGGGAGAGAGTAGTGCGGACCTCATCCTTTGGCGGACTGGTTGTGACAGGCCTGTTCTCCATGTACCCTATGTATCTATTATATAAAGACTGTGAGAGAAACGTGTGTTCTGTCTATCTGTGAGAGACCCTTCGCCAAGAGCTGCATCCCCGAAGCATAAAGGCGATATATGCCTAAATGTTTATGACTTTGGACTTCCTGTATGATTGTTCCGTCCATGACTAGATTTGGTTTAACAGATGGTTTAGCTTTGCGTGAGAACTGAATAGATTCGGTTTTGTTTGGGTTAAACGTGACCTGCCACTTACGGGCCCATTGTGAAATCTAATCTAAATCGTTGTTAAGACAAGTAACAGAAACAATTGGATCTTCAATGATAACATATAATGAAGTGTCATCCACAAAGAGACGAATGTTACATTCAATATCACATACAATATCATTAATGTATATCAGGAATAGAAGTGGCCCCAGGACTGAGCCCTGGGGTACTCCGGCTAGTACAGCTTTCTTATCGGATTTATACCCGTTAATTGCTTCCCGTTGAATCCTACTTTCTAGATAACTTTCGAACCATTTCAATAGTTCGCCTTGGATACCGTAAGTTTTCAGCTTATGAATGATTCCTTTATGCCAGACCTTATCGAACGCTTTACTCTTAGAAAACTGCTCTTACTTCTTTTCCTTCGTCAAGAGCTTTCGCTATGAAATTATACAGATAGGTCAACTGATTTAATCTGAAAATGCTACGTCTGTCTACATGTACGCAAGAATGTAAAATGTAACTATTGTGTCTTTTAGGTCTTTAAATGGCATTTAGAAGTGGTATACATAAGAACATGAAGATTTTCTGGATAACAACTTCTTTAATGTGAAAATACACGACGTTTTTGAGTACATACTCACTTCTTCATCAGGTGGAATGTAAGGGAATAACAAAATATGGTACATTTATACATACATACTCAAGCGCCCGGACAGGCAGCATGGTTTTTTCTGCTCCCTCTCTTACACATTTTCAGTCATTTACTGACTATCTATCTTTGTCAAATTTGACATGTGTGACTTTGACAACTTTAAGAAGGCATACTTGAAGTTTAATGAACTTGTATGAACTGATTATGTTCATTTTGATATGGTTTATATGTGGATTTGTCTATATTTCACATACACAACTGTGTGAAATACCAATCAGAGGCAAGCAGCCAGGGCAAGACTATTGTGTGCAAACAAAGGACCCAAGCTGGACCATGGCTAACTTTGACAGGATTACATACAGTAGACAACAGCTGTTGGATCTCTGTGACAATGGCCAACAATCTATACCCAAACTCACTTGTATATCTAGTGAGGATACAAGACCCATCAGCTTTATTGGAAATGAATGGATATTTGCATTCCCTCATAAGAGAAAGACAATACGGGGTACAAGAGCCGGTAGAATATGTTGCAATCCAACCCTGCCCATATCAAATCAACAACCTCGAGTCGCACCTGTCAAACTACCAAATTGCCTGAACATGTCTCTTCTGAATGTTCAATCATCAAGGAATAAGTGTGAAACCATAGTAGATCTTGTATCAGAGGAAAATATTGATATCCTTGCCTTGAATGAAACATGGTTGAGAAAAGAAGGCGATGAACATGCTGTAGCGGCCATGACACCCGAAGGCTAAAAACTGTATCATTAAGCACGACCTACAAGGGGTGGAGGAGTTGCAGTGTTATATCGCGACCATCTTCGCATCACTCCCTGCCCTTGCTCACTGCCTGAAGCACAGTCTTTTGAGTTTATTGAGCTACTACTCACCCATGGCAAGACGGCAACCCGAATCATCGTACTCTACAGCCCTCCTCCTTAAAAAAAGAACAAACTCACAGCTACCATGTTTGCTGATGAATTTCAGTCCCTTTTAGAAAACATTTGTGAACTCAAAGGTCGATTATCCTAGGTGATTTTAACATCCATTTTGATGCCACAGAAAATCCAGAAAGAAAAACAGTAACAAAACTCCTTGATACTCATAACTTGGTGCAACACATTGCTGTGCCAACTCACAAATACGGAAACACCCTTGACTGGGTTCTTACGCGAGAATCGGAGAACATGATTAAGGAAACTACTGTGAAAGATCTCCAAATCTCAGATCATCAAATGGTGCAGTTGGAGTTGGATACAACTCGACCACCTCGCCCAGTTATAACAATGAGGTGCAGGAACATCGCCAAGATGAACAAAGATGCCTTTCGACAAGATCTCTGTGAATCCAATCTTGTACAGAACCCTCCAGATGATCGTAACGATCTCTGTAACTTGTACAACTCAACATAATTGAAACTACTCGACAAACACGCACCAGAGAAAGTAAAGCGAATACCGTGTCGTGGAGATCCAACATGGACATTCACTGAGGAAATCTGTGAAGCAAGGAGCGACAGGCGGCAGGCAGAGCGAAGGTGGAGAAAAATACACCTGGAAGTACATCGCCAACTGTACAAGTCATCTCGAAACCATGTGACATTAGTTATCCAACAGTGCAAACAGAACCACATAAATGACAAGATAACTGAATCGTCATCCAAACCAAAAGCGCTCTATAATCTGCTCTTCAAGTTGATGGGAAAGGTCAACAACACACCTCTACCTTCTTCCGATGATAAGCAAAAGACAGCACAGTCTTTTGCAGAGTGTTTCGTCCAGAAAATTCAACTCATCAGGGATAAGCTATTACAGACCACCACAAGTGCAACTGCTTCCGACGTCTGTGACACAGAGTCTACTGGTCAACAACTATCAACCTTTGATTTGTTCTCAGAGACTGAGATTCTTGCCCTTATAAAAACTGCCAAACCAACTTCCTGTGCACTGGATCCAATCCCAACCCGCATTGTTATTGACAATCTTGACATAATTCTCCCAGTTATCATCAAACTGGTGAACGCTAGTATCACCTCTGGAGTCTTTCCAGATTGTCTGAAAGAGGCATTAGTGAAACCTCTTCTCAAAAAGAGTAATCTAGATCCCGAAATTCACAAGAATTACAGACCTGTTTCAAATTTGGCATTTATCGGAAAACTCATCGAAAAGGCCGTTGCTGCTCGGCTCAACTCCCATCTCTGTGTCCATGATCTATATGCTCCCTACCAATCCGCATACCGGCCTCACCACAGCACTGAAACAGCAATGCTTCGGGTTCTGAACGATCTCCGCGTTGGTATTGATGGAGGAAATGTTGCACTTCTAGTTCTATTAGACCTCAGCGCAGCGTTTGACACTATAGATCACACCAAGCTGTTACGCCGCTTGCAAAAAGACATAGGAATATCGGGAACTGCACTCATGTGGATCCAATCATACCTGTCACATAGATCCCAGATGGTCATCATAGATGACGTCAGGTCAGAAGCCACACCACTCAACTACGGTGTGCCGTAAGGCTCAGTTCTTGGCCCCATACTTTTTAACCTGTATGTACAGCCACTAGAGGGAATCATGAACAACCACAACCTACCCAATCACTTCTACGCCGACGACTCTCAGATGATGTCAGTTTTCAAACCGAAACCTACAGAAGCTTCCACTGCTGTCCAGCACATAGCTGACTGTTGTGAAGATGTCAAATCATGGATGACCTCAAACACCCTCAAGTTAAACGAAGACAAGACTGAGTCCATCTTGATTGGTCCCAAACAGAGAAGAGCAAAGACAGACCTTAGTGGCATCCAAATTGGCCCAAATATCATCCCTTTGAGTGAGAAAGTCAAGAACTTAGGTGTTACACTGGACAGTGACCTGAGTATGGAGGCTCATGTCAGCATAGTCTCCAAACAGTGCTATTTACAGCTCAGAAACATCGGTCAGATCAGACGATATCTCACTACAGATGCAGCACTCAAGCTAGTTCTATCCTTAGTAATGACACGCCTTGACTACTGTAATTCTTTTTAACAGGATCCACCAAACAAGTGACCAACAAACTTCAGCGCCTACAAAATACAGCTGCAAGGATTGTCAGCAGATGTCCAAAGCGTGACCATATCACCCCCGTTTTGCAGTCTCTGCACTGGTTGCCTGTTCAGCAAAGGATAATGTACAAGGTCCTGTGCATGACCTATCAGTGTATTAATGCTACTGCCCCAGTGTATCTACAGAACCTCATCAAGCCATATGTTCCAGCTAAGTCCCTCAGATCACAATTCCAGGATCTACTTTGTGTCCCTCCTACAAAGATGAAAACATTTGGAGAGAGATCCTACGCTTTCTGTGCTGCTTCAATGTGGAGTGATCTCCCACTTGAAATCAAATCTGCAGAAACACTCGAAACATTCAAGCGATTAATCAAAACTCATCTCTTTGAACTGGCCTACTCCCAAGCGCTTCGAGCATGATGTCATGGAGATAAGCGCTCTACAAATAGACTATTATTATTATTATTATTATTATATTATATAGCAAACAAAACAATGGTGAGGAAACTCAATCAGGGGGGATTAACATGCATGAGAATGGTATACAATGGGGATTTGTAATACAAACATGATGGAGATGAAGTATGAGAATGATGAGGATTTGCAATACAAACATTAATTAGATAAACAAACAATGGCCTGTAGGCTTTATTGAGGATATACATAAACACACATGATGAAACGAGGGAGGCCAATTGGCTTTATTGAAATTGTTAAACAAACAATAACTGTAGTTGATTGGAAGAGAGGCCAATTGTTGATGTGGATGGCTTTGAAGTTGTTGCATGGTGATTGGAGATGATAGGTGTTGATTGGTAGGGGGCTCCTCGGATAATTTGCTCCGACAGGAGTGGATGGGAGGTAGGGATACTTGGATTTGGTTTGGTTGGTTCTCCTCGGATATTTCCTCCGACAGGAGATAGAAGTTCTAGATGAGTAAATCCCACGCACATGGAAGGAAGATGCCTTGATCGCGGTTTATTTGTTCCCTTCGAAAGTCAATCGCTTCTTGGAGTTTTCTTTGGCGCCAGTTCTTGTTGTTGGTTGACAGAACTTTGGTAGCTTCCCAATCGATGATGTGATCCTTGTTTTTCAGGGTATGCTCAGATAGGGCGGATTTCTGTTCAAGTTTGTTAACGGACGCTTGGTGTTCCTTGATCCTTGTGTTGATAGGTCGTAGCGTTTGTCCGATGTACTCTTGGCCACGATGACATGGAATTTTGTAGATGCATCCTCTTGGGTTGTGGCTTGCAGTGCTGATTCCTCTGCCGAGGGGGCCGATGTAGGGAATTGTGACCCGGATAAGTTCAGGCTTGTGGATGGTGTCTCTGATGGTGTGTGTTTTGTTGATGGTGTTGGTGACTAGGCCTGCAGGATATCCATTGAGTGAGGTGAATGTGTTTTGTTTGCTATATAAATGTACCATATTTTGTTATTCCCTTACATTCCACCTGATGAAGGAGTGAGTATGTACTCCGAAACGTCGTGTATTTTTTACATTAAAGAAGTTGTTATCCAGAAAATCTTCATGTTCTTATTGTGTCTTTAACACAACCAGTCATTATGCTAACAAGTATTTCTGTTAAATTTGAAGCTAATTGAAAAAATAATATCGATGTATTGTAAGTATTATTAAATCTTATTTTCACAAGAGCAAATGGATCTTGATTAGAAGATCTAACTAATGGTGCGAAACTCAACTGTTAAGTTCATACATTCGTTTCAGAGATACCAATAATTAAATATAAACGAACATTATATTTAGAGAGAGACATGCATATTCAGATACAAATATAGAGAAAGAGGGAGAGACACAGACACAGACAACTATATAAAAATAGTTTGAACACTTGCGATAATGCACATATTTGAGTTAAATCACAATTTGAAACCTAGTGCAGACTTTTAATGTTCAGTGCTGGTTCAGTGTTTAGTTAAACTATTCAAATCAAATCAAGGGTAAGTAGATGTAGAGATCCGGATAACGATTCCGAGAATCCGGTGCTGGTTGAGTTGTTAGTTATTGACATAATAAATCAAGGCTAGATAAAGATATGAATAACGAATCAAGGAAAACGGTACTATGACGAATGAAGGGTATTTGGGGATTTGAATAACGAATCCGCGAATCCACTGCTTGTTCAGTTATTAGTTATTCAAATGATGAATGAAGGGTATATGGAGATTTGAAAAATGAATCCGCGAATCCACTGCTTGTTCAGTTATAAGTTATTCAAATGATGAATGAAATGTATATGAGAATGATAAATATTGATAAATGTTTTTCTCAATAGAAATGGTTCATACCTTCCTCGGTCATCAAATGACAGGGTATCCCCCTGATCTTCCTCCAGCATGGACTCCTCCCCAGTCTTCCTCCAGCATGGACTCCTCCCCAGTCTTCCTCCAGCATGGAGACCTCCCAAGTCTTCCTCCAGCATGGAGTCCTCCCAAGTCTTCCTCCAACATGGAGTCCTCCAAAGTCTTCCTCCAGCATGGAGTCCTCCCAAGTCTTCCTCCAGCATGGAGTCCTCCCAAGTCTTCCTCCAGCATGGAGTCCTCCCCAGTCTTCCTCCAGCATGGACTCCTCCCAAGTCTTCCTCCAGCATGGAGTCCTCCCAAGTCTTCCTCCGGCATGGAGTCCTCCCAGGTCTTCCTCCAGCATTGAGTCCTCTCAGGTCTTGTGGATCCAAAAATAACAATGTGGAAAAGTTCACATTTGATGTATGTCTGATACTGTTCCCAGCAGTAAGTACCCGTACATGTATTACATGAATTCATTTTAGATAAGCTCAAAATTGAATACTGTTATTGTTGAACTATTAAACAATTGTTGTTACAATATAGAGAAACGTTTCAAAATCTAACAATATATGATAAGATGTAAGTTTAAATTACAATTAAATAATTCAGTGAATTTCACACACTAAATCTAAACTTTACCATGGTATGTTCTGCAGTAACGATTCAGTGTGAACCTGCTACTTCTGAAATTACTCTATCAATCATTATCCGAACCCTCAACCCAAGTTATATATCCACTTTTGAATATAGTGACTCACCTTGGTCCTCTGTGGCCAGCATGTCCAGGTGTATGTTGTGAAGCTAGTAGACACCTGTTGGGAAATTGTCTGAGGGGAGGAGGAACCTATCCCTTAACTAAACCTACTGGTGAGGTGTATCCTACATTCTAAACTTGTGCACCCACACGGGGAACTGTGTGGTCCCTAACTACCATGATAAGCATGGCCCCTAAATCTAAACAAGGACATGCAGCCTTGTTATACCAATCCTGACAAAGCCTGCAGCTATTCACCCCTAAACTAATGGTGGGGATAGCTGACTTAGGATTGGACACCTCAAATAGAAATCTCAAACATCTAGGGTCACGTCCCTTCACAACAGCAGCCCTTAGACGACCGAGTAGGATGGCATTCTGTTAAAAAATAAAGAAAATAAATTATGATGATCTACTCAGGATTTCCTCGTGTTGATCAACCATATAACCTCTAGGAAATGTAGATATATCTAATTTTGATGTTAAATGTGAAACATTCCTCAATTATATTGAAACTGGCAAATATAGATACAAATATAGCTGCAAGCAGCGATGGACGGGCTTCAAGCTCTTTTTTCTGTTTAAAATATTTAATTCAATATGAAAATGATCAGACGCAAGTTCTCTTACTTATAATACCTTCTCTTTCAATTATATAATGATCTTTGGCAACGGATGCACTCCCTAAAAAGATTCTTTTTCTGGAACATGTTCTTCTTTTCAATTTAAATTGAATTGAATTTTTCAATTGCTAAGTATTTGAATAGTATTGTTTTATTAAAACCGTTTCTCAGTATTTCAACTTTGCATACCATAAATAGGATACATCTGATAACAGTCATTTGATAACAAACACATGAAAGCTTTAAAAATTACTGTCATAAGAATTTACAATGCTATGATAATCAACTAAATTATCCATGCTCAAATACTCAAATCAAGTTTAGATAATAGTAAAATGAAAATATCTCATAATTGTTACTTGTATGTGGAATAGTTTTCAAATACCCAATTATGTAACTCAGTTTAATTACTTTGACACATGTCTAAAATAATGCCTTTCGTTTTATCAGAATAATTTCCAAATCATCAGACCATGTTTAAATGGGAAACTATTAAATCTGGCATATTGATTTGTTTACCAAATGTTTAATTTGGTATTCATTATGTTCATTTTCTAAAATGTACACCACTATTTCTTATATATACTTTGTTAATATATCATAGGAATGTTTCACAACAAAAAGCTATCCATGACACAATGAAACTTTCATCTCTACACATTTATTATAGTTTATTCATTATTACACTGGACTAACATTTTTGTTATTTCCATAACTTTCCACGTTTGAAAAGGTGACCTTTCAGTTGTGGAAAGGCTTTCATTCCAAGAGACTGAAAGATCGCATTTCCACAGGAATATTTCCACAACTGGCAGAGAAGTGAAGCGTTCATAAAATGCACAGTACGTTTTCGTTTCAAAAGCAAATTAATCAACAAATACGAGTCATACATTGTAATGGATATAGTTTTATATTTTGTTATGGGTTATAGGTATTAATTTGTTATGATGGTTTGTATAAGACACAATTACAAGTTTTACTTATTTGAAAAGATCATTAAATGAAGCATGTATGAATTCACAGTTCTGTGTTTTACCATTGGTAGAGTAGGAATCACATAGTCAGCAATATTATTATTTCCATAATGATCTTGCGCACATACGCTTATGTCCTTACTTCATTAAAGACTTTATAAAAAGTGTCAATTCTATAAATTGCCTTTACATTGACACTTACATTTCTATTTTTGGTATTTGGTCATACGTTAGTAAGTATTCAATCGCCATTATGTACTACATAAGAGGTATTCGAAACTATGCAAATTTATACAATTTTTTGTTACTGACGGTCTTATTTACCTTATCTCTTATGAATCTTATTAAATTTTAACCACTCATTCATATTTCATTCACTTAATATATCTTTCTTAAAGTAATTTCTATTTAATTTAAAATTGAACTACTAATCCTTCATGTAGTATACCTCATTAACCACAGTTACATCACTGACGCAAAATGTACATTAAATGATTAAACACGGTAATGAATCGTACAATACTTAATATTCGTCCATTTTAAACACAGACTACGCATGTGTAATTATATTTGTCCATACATCATAGTTTAATTGACCTTGTACATTATCGAGTATTCCCCCTTGTTACTAACAACTATCAATAGGAGACATATCAAGAGAAAAATAATGCATTTGATTGAACTTTAGCTTTTGAATATTATGAATATCCATATTGTAAATTATGTAATGTAATACACTAGTATGCGGTGAAAGGTCTTGCACAGATTCTGTTAAATTTTCCTCGTTGATTATTGATCAAATATGTAATCTGAATCACTATAAATTATATTAGAACACAAGTAAATGCATATGAAATAAATTGTGAGGAGTATATGTTTTTTGAATCATCTAGGGAATTAATGATACATCTTGGGTTTCAGCTCACTCATTTTTATGATTACCAAAATAATATTTGTTTATTTTTACAATTTCCATTTTCAATTCCTCGTAGGGCTTTCGGTTTATAAGCAGAAGGCTATGGCTACATCATATGAATGTAAAATTAGATGTACGTTTTGACTTTTATTTCAGTCATATGTTAAGATATCAATAAATCTTAAAATATATTGATGAGGGGATCCGCCTGCTATTTAGACATTTGTGTATATGAAGGCGAGACATATTTGTTAAACAGAATACACAACTTGTTTATTAGGAAGCACTGTGATTGGGTATAAACACACCGCTTCAGTGGTTGTCGTCGACGTTCTAATTGATTAATTGATTTGCAACAAGGCATGCAAGACATGAAAGACTCTCCGTCTTATGAACGTATTTCTCTTCACAAATTGTCAGCCTGTGGTATGCTATTGTTGCATTTAAAACCTCACAAATCAGCATCAATGAAATAAACCTTTTATTATTTAAATACATATCTGTTGACTAGACCTACTTTGCCTTACCTCCCAAGGGTAATGCTATTTCAACCTTAATACAGACGAACTTGAAGAGTGGAGAAGGGGTGCGTAAAATCCCTTATCCAAGGGCCGGTAAGTCTAGATGGTCTCGTGACGTCACTACCTGTTCATGTCACTCTCCTAAAAGTTGCAGAGCAAGGCAGACGTGTTTTGTTCTGTGACTGGGGTTTTAGTGACTTGTGTTGCTAACTTGCTATTTTTCTCTTGTTAGTTCAAGAGATATCCTCAACTTTGTTCTTCGATAGTGCAGGTTGTGTTTGCAATCTGTTTTCAAGTAGGTGTTAGTTTTCAAGGGGCCTTGTTGACATGTGCTAGCTAGCGACCATCCGGAGTAGGTGGATTGCATGCGCCGCACGTGCAGCTCGTGATTCTTTGTTTTCTCTCACCTGACTGTTGGGTGTTTGACTTGCGTAGGGTACAGGAGCAGTGGTATCTCTCCTACGCGGGTGACTCGCTTCGCTTGTCATCCGCTTTCGCTTGTCATTCGCCATTCGTTCCGAGTGGATGGCTTTGAAGTTGTTGCATGGTGATTGGAGCTGATAGGTGTTGATTGGTAGGGGGCTCCTCGGATAATTTGCTCCGACAGGAGTGGATGGGAGGTAGGGATACTTGGATTTGGTTTGGTTGGTTCTCCTCGGATATTTCCTCCGACAGGAGATAGAAGTTCTAGATGAGTAAATCCCACGCACATGGAAGGAAGATGCCTTGATCGCGGTTTATTTGTTCCCTTCGAAAGTCAATCGCTTCTTGGAGTTTTCTTTGGCGCCAGTTCTTGTTGTTGGTTGACAGAACTTTGGTAGCTTCCCAATCGATGATGTGATCCTTGTTTTTCAGGGTATGCTCAGATAGGGCGGATTTCTGTTCAAGTTTGTTAACGGACGCTTGGTGTTCCTTGATCCTTGTGTTGATAGGTCGTAGCGTTTGTCCGATGTACTCTTGGCCACGATGACATGGAATTTTGTAGATGCATCCTCTTGGGTTGTGGCTTGCAGTGCTGATTCCTCTGCCGAGGGGGCCGATGTAGGGAATTGTGACCCGGATAAGTTCAGGCTTGTGGATGGTGTCTCTGATGGTGTGTGTTTTGTTGATGGTGTTGGTGACTAGGCCTGCAGGATATCCATTGAGTGAGGTGAATGTGTTTTGTTTGCTATATAAATGTACCATATTTTGTTATTCCCTTACATTCCACCTGATGAAGGAGTGAGTATGTACTCCGAAACGTCGTGTATTTTTTACATTAAAGAAGTTGTTATCCAGAAAATCTTCATGTTCTTATTGTGTCTTTAACACAACCAGTCATTATGATAACAAGTATTTCTGTTAAATTTGAAGCTAATTGAAAAAATAATATCGATGTATTGTAAGTATTATCAAATCTTATTTTCACAAGAGCAAATGGATCTTGATTAGAAGATCTAACTAATGGTGCGAAACTCAACTGTTAAGTTCATACATTCGTTTCAGAGATACCAATAATTAAATATAAACGAACATTATATTTAGAGAGAGACATGCATATTCAGATACAAATATAGAGAAAGAGGGAGAGACACAGACACAGACAACTATATAAAAATAGTTTGAACACTTGCGATAATGCACATATTTGAGTTAAATCACAATTTGAAACCTAGTGCAGACTTTTAATGTTCAGTGCTGGTTCAGTGTTTAGTTAAACTATTCAAATCAAATCAAGGGTAAGTAGATGTAGAGATCCGGATAACGATTCCGAGAATCCGGTGCTGGTTGAGTTGTTAGTTATTGACATAATAAATCAAGGCTAGATAAAGATATGAATAACGAATCAAGGAAAACGGTACTATGACGAATGAAGGGTATTTGGGGATTTGAATAACGAATCCGCGAATCCACTGCTTGTTCAGTTATTAGTTATTCAAATGATGAATGAAGGGTATATGGAGATTTGAAAAATGAATCCGCGAATCCACTGCTTGTTCAGTTATAAGTTATTCAAATGATGAATGAAATGTATATGAGAATGATAAATATTGATAAATGTTTTTCTCAATAGAAATGGTTCATACCTTCCTCGGTCATCAAATGACAGGGTATCCCCCTGATCTTCCTCCAGCATGGACTCCTCCCCAGTCTTCCTCCAGCATGGACTCCTCCCCAGTCTTCCTCCAGCATGGAGACCTCACAAGTCTTCCTCCAGCATGGAGTCCTCCCAAGTCTTCCTCCAACATGGAGTCCTCCAAAGTCTTCCTCCAGCATGGAGTCCTCCCAAGTCTTCCTCCAGCATGGAGTCCTCCCAAGTCTTCCTCCAGCATGGAGTCCTCCCCAGTCTTCCTCCAGCATGGACTCCTCCCAAGTCTTCCTCCAGCATGGAGACCTCCCAAGTCTTCCTCCAGCATGGACTCCTCCCAAGTCTTCTTTCGGCATGGACTCCTCCCAAGTCTTCCTCCAGCATGGAGTCCTCCCAGGTCTTCCTCCAGCATGGACTCCTCCCAGGTCTTCCTCCAGCATGGAGTCCTCCCAAGTCTTCCTCCAGCATGGACTCCTCCCAGGTCTTCCTCCAGCATGGAGTCCTCCCAGGTCTTCTTCCGGCATGGACTCCTCCCAGGTCTCCCGCCGGCATAGAGTCTCCCAGATCTTCCTCCAGCATGGAGTCCTCCCAAGTCTTCCTCCGGCATGGAGTCCTCCCAGGTCTTCCTCCAGCATTGAGTCCTCTCAGGTCTTGTGGATCCAAAAATAACAATGTGGAAAAGTTCACATTTGATGTATGTCTGATACTGTTCCCAGCAGTAAGTACCCGTACATGTATTACATGAATTCATTTTAGATAAGCTCAAAATTGAATACTGTTATTGTTGAACTATTAAACAATTGTTGTTACAATATAGAGAAACGTTTCAAAATCTAACAATATATGATAAGATGTAAGTTTAAATTACAATTAAATAATTCAGTGAATTTCACACACTAAATCTAAACTTTACCATGGTATGTTCTGCAGTAACGATTCAGTGTGAACCTGCTACTTCTGAAATTACTCTATCAAGCATTATCCGAACCCTCAACCCAAGTTATATATCCACTTTTGAATATAGTGACTCACCTTGGTCCTCTGTGGCCAGCATGTCCAGGTGTATGTTGTGAAGCTAGTAGACACCTGTTGGGAAATTGTCTGAGGGGAGGAGGAACCTATCCCTTAACTAAACCTACTGGTGAGGTGTATCCTACATTCTAAACTTGTGCACCCACACGGGGAACTGTGTGGTCCCTAACTACCATGATAAGCATGGCCCCTAAATCTAAACAAGGACATGCAGCCTTGTTATACCAATCCTGACAAAGCCTGCAGCTATTCACCCCTAAACTAATGGTGGGGATAGCTGACTTAGGATTGGACACCTCAAATAGAAATCTCAAACATCTAGGGTCACGTCCCTTCACAACAGCAGCCCTTAGACGACCGAGTAGGATGGCATTCTGTTAAAAAATAAAGAAAATAAATTATGATGATCTACTCAGGATTTCCTCGTGTTGATCAACCATATAACCTCTAGGAAATGTAGATATATCTAATTTTGATGTTAAATGTGAAACATTCCTCAATTATATTGAAACTGGCAAATATAGATACAAATATAGCTGCAAGCAGCGATGGACGGGCTTCAAGCTCTTTTTTCTGTTTAAAATATTTAATTCAATATGAAAATGATCAGACGCAAGTTCTCTTACTTATAATACCTTCTCTTTCAATTATATAATGATCTTTGGCAACGGATGCACTCCCTAAAAAGATTCTTTTTCTGGAACATGTTCTTCTTTTCAATTTAAATTGAATTGAATTTTTCAATTGCTAAGTATTTGAATAGTATTGTTTTATTAAAACCGTTTCTCAGTATTTCAACTTTGCATACCATAAATAGGATACATCTGATAACAGTCATTTGATAACAAACACATGAAAGCTTTAAAAATTACTGTCATAAGAATTTACAATGCTATGATAATCAACTAAATTATCCATGCTCAAATACTCAAATCAAGTTTAGATAATAGTAAAATGAAAATATCTCATAATTGTTACTTGTATGTGGAATAGTTTTCAAATACCCAATTATGTAACTCAGTTTAATTACTTTGATACATGTCTAAAATAATGCCTTTCGTTTTATCAGAATAATTTCCAAATCATCAGACCATGTTTAAATGGGAAACTATTAAATCTGGCATATTGATTTGTTTACCAAATGTTTAATTTGGTATTCATTATGTTCATTTTCTAAAATGTACACCACTATTTCTTATATATACTTTGTTAATATATCATAGGAATGTTTCACAACAAAAAGCTATCCATGACACAATGAAACTTTCATCTGTACACATTTATTATAGTTTATTCATTATTACACTGGACTAACATTTTTGTTATTTCCATAACTTTCCACGTTTGAAAAGGCGACCTTTCAGTTGTGGAAAGGCTTTCATTCCAAGAGACTGAAAGATCGCATTTCCACAGGAATATTTCCACAACTGGCAGAGAAGTGAAGCGTTCATAAAATGCACAGTACGTTTTCGTTTCAAAAGCAAATTAATCAACAAATACGAGTCATACATTGTAATGGATATAGTTTTATATTTTGTTATGGGTTATAGGTATTAATTTGTTATGATGGTTTGTATAAGACACAATTACAAGTTTTACTTATTTGAAAAGATCATTAAATGAAGCATGTATGAATTCACAGTTCTGTGTTTTACCATTGGTAGAGTAGGAATCACATAGTCAGCAATATTATTATTTCCATAATGATCTTGCGCACATACGCTTATGTCCTTACTTCATTAAAGACTTTATAAAAAGTGTCAATTCTATAAATTGCCTTTACATTGACACTTACATTTCTATTTTTGGTATTTGGTCATACGTTAGTAAGTATTCAATCGCCATTATGTACTACATAAGAGGTATTCGAAACTATGCAAATTTATACAATTTTTTGTTACTGACGGTCTTATTTACCTTATCTCTTATGAATCTTATTAAATTTTAACCACTCATTCATATTTCATTCACTTAATATATCTTTCTTAAAGTAATTTCTATTTAATTTAAAATTGAACTACTAATCCTTCATGTAGTATACCTCATTAACCACAGTTACATCACTGACGCAAAATGTACATTAAATGATTAAACACGGTAATGAATCGTACAATACTTAATATTCGTCCATTTTAAACACAGACTACGCATGTGTAATTATATTTGTCCATACATCATAGTTTAATTGACCTTGTACATTATCGAGTATTCCCCCTTGTTACTAACAACTATCAATAGGAGACATATCAAGAGAAAAATAATGCATTTGATTGAACTTTAGCTTTTGAATATTATGAATATCCATATTGTAAATTATGTAATGTAATACACTAGTATGCGGTGAAAGGTCTTGCACAGATTCTGTTAAATTTTCCTCGTTGATTATTGATCAAATATGTAATCTGAATCACTATAAATTATATTAGAACACAAGTAAATGCATATGAAATAAATTGTGAGGAGTATATGTTTTTTGAATCATCTAGGGAATTAATGATACATCTTGGGTTTCAGCTCACTCATTTTTATGATTACCAAAATAATATTTGTTTATTTTTACAATTTCCATTTTCAATTCCTCGTAGGGCTTTCGGTTTATAAGCAGAAGGCTATGGCTACATCATATGAATGTAAAATTAGATGTACGTTTTGACTTTTATTTCAGTCATATGTTAAGATATCAATAAATCTTGAAATATATTGATGAGGGGATCCGCCTGCTATTTAGACATTTGTGTATATGAAGGCGAGACATATTTGTTAAACAGAATACACAACTTGTTTATTAGGAAGCACTGTGATTGGGTATAAACACACCGCTTCAGTGGTTGTCGTCGACGTTCTAATTGATTAATTGATTCGCAACAAGGCATGCAAGACATGAAAGACTCTCCGTCTTATGAACGTATTTCTCTTCACAAATTGTCAGCCTGTGGTATGCTATTGTTGCATTTAAAACCTCACAAATCAGCATCAATGAAATAAACCTTTTATTATTTAAATACATATCTGTTGACTAGACCTACTTTGCCTTACCTCCCAAGGGTAATGCTATTTCAACCTTAATACAGACGAACTTGAAGAGTGGAGAAGGGGTGCGTAAAATCCCTTATCCAAGGGCCGGTAAGTCTAGATGGTCTCGTGACGTCACTACCTGTTCATGTCACTCTCCTAAAAGTTGCAGAGCAAGGCAGACGTGTTTTGTTCTGTGACTGGGGTTTTAGTGACTTGTGTTGCTAACTTGCTATTTTTCTCTTGTTAGTTCAAGAGATATCCTCAACTTTGTTCTTCGATAGTGCAGGTTGTGTTTGCAATCTGTTTTCAAGTAGGTGTTAGTTTTCAAGGGGCCTTGTTGACATGTGCTAGCTAGCGACCATCCGGAGTAGGTGGATTGCATGCGCCGCACGTGCAGCTCGTGATTCTTTGTTTTCTCTCACCTGACTGTTGGGTGTTTGACTTGCGTAGGGTAAAGGAGCAGTGGTATCTCTCCTACGCGGGTGACTCGCTTCGCTTGTCATCCGCTTTCGCTTGTCATTCGCCATTCGTTCCGAGTGCTGACTGTTAGGTGTTTGTTTTGCGTATGGTAGAGGAGTAGTGGCATCTCTCCTAATCGTTTGACTTGCTTCGCTGGCCATTCGCTTTCGCTTGTCACGCGCTTGGTGGGGGGTCGCCTCCAAGATTTTGTCAGCAACTGGGTACAGTTAGGGTTAGACCCTTACGTGTGTCGGATTCTGGGTCAGGGGTTCCGCATTCCCGTCTCGTCTCCGCCGCCCCTCACCTGTACTCCAATGGAGCGTCCTTAGCAGGGGACCGGCTCAAATTGACATTGGAACAGGTGGAGATATTAATCTCCAAACGGGCGGTGCAGGAGGTCCTGACCCCGCATCTAACGCCGGGGTTTTACTCCCCAGTGTTCGTAATACCCAAAAGGAACTCGAAAAAATGGCGGCTAATTCACGATTTGAAGGTGTTCAACCGCTCCTTCCTCGTTCGGCCGCCATATTTTCGACTCTTGACGCTTCCCTCAGTGATGCGGTCCTTGGAGCGATCAGACTGCATGGTGTCTCTCGATCTACAGGATGCGTACCTGCACGTGCCGATTCACTATCGGGACCGCAGGTACCTCCGCTTCATCCTGGACGGCAGACATTTTCAGTGGTGCGTGCTCCCGTTCGGGATCTCGTCCGCCCCCTGGTTATTCACACGGGTGACTCAGCCCATCGTCCAATTCCTTCACCAATGCGACATTCAGTTCCTAATGTACTTGGACGATGGGATAGCTCACGACCGCTCCCCGGTCGTTCTCGAGGCGCAGCTCAGGTTCACGATGGACCTGTTCCGTCGTCTGGGGTGGCTAGTGAACTTAGAGAAGTCGGACTTGGTTCCGGCAACTCGTCTGAAGTTCCTAGGGGCTATCCTAGACACCCGGCTGTTCCGCGGGTTCGTCACGAGGGAGCGGATGGCTCGTTACGATCGCCTTATGGATCGCGCGCTCGACGCTTCGCTCTCCCTACGTCAGTGGCAAAGAGTGTTGGGGTTATTAACATCAGCTCAGGACCTGACCCGCAGGGGGAGGTTGTTCCTTCGCCCGTTACAGGTGTTCCTGAATCCCCACATCAGGGAGACGCGTTGTCGTCACGACATAGTCTTAACCCCAGACCTACATCGGTTCCTAGCTTGGTGGCGGGTAGACGAGAGTGTGTTCGCAGGCGTTCCACTTCGTCCTCGCCCCCCCTCAGCTCACCTGTTTGTAGACGCCTCCACCCAAGGGTGGGGGGCGCACATGACTCCTCCCAAGTCTTCTTTCGGCATGGACTCCTCCCAAGTCTTCCTCCAGCATGGAGTCCTCCCAGGTCTTCCTCCAGCATGGACTCCTCCCAGGTCTTCCTCCAGCATGGAGTCCTCCCAAGTCTTCCTCCAGCATGGACTCCTCCCAGGTCTTCCTCCAGCATGGAGTCCTCCCAGGTCTTCTTCCGGCATGGACTCCTCCCAGGTCTCCCGCCGGCATAGAGTCTCCCAGATCTTCCTCCAGCATGGAGTCCTCCCAAGTCTTCCTCCGGCATGGAGTCCTCCCAGGTCTTCCTCCAGCATTGAGTCCTCTCAGGTCTTGTGGATCCAAAAATAACAATGTGGAAAAGTTCACATTTGATGTATATCTGATACTGTTCCCAGCAGTAAGTACCCGTACATGTATTACATGAATTCATTTTAGATAAGCTCAAAATTGAATACTGTTATTGTTGAACTATTAAACAATTGTTGTTACAATATAGAGAAACGTTTCAAAATCTAACAATATATGATAAGATGTAAGTTTAAATTACAATTAAATAATTCAGTGAATTTCACACACTAAATCTAAACTTTACCATGGTATGTTCTGCAGTAACGATTCAGTGTGAACCTGCTACTTCTGAAATTACTCTATCAAGCATTATCCGAACCCTCAACCCAAGTTATATATCCACTTTTGAATATAGTGACTCACCTTGGTCCTCTGTGGCCAGCATGTCCAGGTGTATGTTGTGAAGCTAGTAGACACCTGTTGGGAAATTGTCTGAGGGGAGGAGGAACCTATCCCTTAACTAAACCTACTGGTGAGGTGTATCCTACATTCTAAACTTGTGCACCCACACGGGGAACTGTGTGGTCCCTAACTACCATGATAAGCATGGCCCCTAAATCTAAACAAGGACATGCAGCCTTGTTATACCAATCCTGACAAAGCCTGCAGCTATTCACCCCTAAACTAATGGTGGGGATAGCTGACTTAGGATTGGACACCTCAAATAGAAATCTCAAACATCTAGGGTCACGTCCCTTCACAACAGCAGCCCTTAGACGACCGAGTAGGATGGCATTCTGTTAAAAAATAAAGAAAATAAATTATGATGATCTACTCAGGATTTCCTCGTGTTGATCAACCATATAACCTCTAGGAAATGTAGATATATCTAATTTTGATGTTAAATGTGAAACATTCCTCAATTATATTGAAACTGGCAAATATAGATACAAATATAGCTGCAAGCAGCGATGGACGGGCTTCAAGCTCTTTTTTCTGTTTAAAATATTTAATTCAATATGAAAATGATCAGACGCAAGTTCTCTTACTTATAATACCTTCTCTTTCAATTATATAATGATCTTTGGCAACGGATGCACTCCCTAAAAAGATTCTTTTTCTGGAACATGTTCTTCTTTTCAATTTAAATTGAATTGAATTTTTCAATTGCTAAGTATTTGAATAGTATTGTTTTATTAAAACCGTTTCTCAGTATTTCAACTTTGCATACCATAAATAGGATACATCTGATAACAGTCATTTGATAACAAACACATGAAAGCTTTAAAAATTACTGTCATAAGAATTTACAATGCTATGATAATCAACTAAATTATCCATGCTCAAATACTCAAATCAAGTTTAGATAATAGTAAAATGAAAATATCTCATAATTGTTACTTGTATGTGGAATAGTTTTCAAATACCCAATTATGTAACTCAGTTTAATTACTTTGATACATGTCTAAAATAATGCCTTTCGTTTTATCAGAATAATTTCCAAATCATCAGACCATGTTTAAATGGGAAACTATTAAATCTGGCATATTGATTTGTTTACCAAATGTTTAATTTGGTATTCATTATGTTCATTTTCTAAAATGTACACCACTATTTCTTATATATACTTTGTTAATATATCATAGGAATGTTTCACAACAAAAAGCTATCCATGACACAATGAAACTTTCATCTGTACACATTTATTATAGTTTATTCATTATTACACTGGACTAACATTTTTGTTATTTCCATAACTTTCCACGTTTGAAAAGGCGACCTTTCAGTTGTGGAAAGGCTTTCATTCCAAGAGACTGAAAGATCGCATTTCCACAGGAATATTTCCACAACTGGCAGAGAAGTGAAGCGTTCATAAAATGCACAGTACGTTTTCGTTTCAAAAGCAAATTAATCAACAAATACGAGTCATACATTGTAATGGATATAGTTTTATATTTTGTTATGGGTTATAGGTATTAATTTGTTATGATGGTTTGTATAAGACACAATTACAAGTTTTACTTATTTGAAAAGATCATTAAATGAAGCATGTATGAATTCACAGTTCTGTGTTTTACCATTGGTAGAGTAGGAATCACATAGTCAGCAATATTATTATTTCCATAATGATCTTGCGCACATACGCTTATGTCCTTACTTCATTAAAGACTTTATAAAAAGTGTCAATTCTATAAATTGCCTTTACATTGACACTTACATTTCTATTTTTGGTATTTGGTCATACGTTAGTAAGTATTCAATCGCCATTATGTACTACATAAGAGGTATTCGAAACTATGCAAATTTATACAATTTTTTGTTACTGACGGTCTTATTTACCTTATCTCTTATGAATCTTATTAAATTTTAACCACTCATTCATATTTCATTCACTTAATATATCTTTCTTAAAGTAATTTCTATTTAATTTAAAATTGAACTACTAATCCTTCATGTAGTATACCTCATTAACCACAGTTACATCACTGACGCAAAATGTACATTAAATGATTAAACACGGTAATGAATCGTACAATACTTAATATTCGTCCATTTTAAACACAGACTACGCATGTGTAATTATATTTGTCCATACATCATAGTTTAATTGACCTTGTACATTATCGAGTATTCCCCCTTGTTACTAACAACTATCAATAGGAGACATATCAAGAGAAAAATAATGCATTTGATTGAACTTTAGCTTTTGAATATTATGAATATCCATATTGTAAATTATGTAATGTAATACACTAGTATGCGGTGAAAGGTCTTGCACAGATTCTGTTAAATTTTCCTCGTTGATTATTGATCAAATATGTAATCTGAATCACTATAAATTATATTAGAACACAAGTAAATGCATATGAAATAAATTGTGAGGAGTATATGTTTTTTGAATCATTTAGGGAATTAATGATACATCTTGGGTTTCAGCTCACTCATTTTTATGATTACCAAAATAATATTTGTTTATTTTTACAATTTCCATTTTCAATTCCTCGTAGGGCTTTCGGTTTATAAGCAGAAGGCTATGGCTACATCATATGAATGTAAAATTAGATGTACGTTTTGACTTTTATTTCAGTCATATGTTAAGATATCAATAAATCTTGAAATATATTGATGAGGGGATCCGCCTGCTATTTAGACATTTGTGTATATGAAGGCGAGACATATTTGTTAAACAGAATACACAACTTGTTTATTAGGAAGCACTGTGATTGGGTATAAACACACCGCTTCAGTGGTTGTCGTCGACGTTCTAATTGATTAATTGATTCGCAACAAGGCATGCAAGACATGAAAGACTCTCCGTCTTATGAACGTATTTCTCTTCACAAATTGTCAGCCTGTGGTATGCTATTGTTGCATTTAAAACCTCACAAATCAGCATCAATGAAATAAACCTTTTATTATTTAAATACATATCTGTTGACTAGACCTACTTTGCCTTACCTCCCAAGGGTAATGCTATTTCAACCTTAATACAGACGAACTTGAAGAGTGGAGAAGGGGTGCGTAAAATCCCTTATCCAAGGGCCGGTAAGTCTAGATGGTCTCGTGACGTCACTACCTGTTCATGTCACTCTCCTAAAAGTTGCAGAGCAAGGCAGACGTGTTTTGTTCTGTGACTGGGGTTTTAGTGACTTGTGTTGCTAACTTGCTATTTTTCTCTTGTTAGTTCAAGAGATATCCTCAACTTTGTTCTTCGATAGTGCAGGTTGTGTTTGCAATCTGTTTTCAAGTAGGTGTTAGTTTTCAAGGGGCCTTGTTGACATGTGCTAGCTAGCGACCATCCGGAGTAGGTGGATTGCATGCGCCGCACGTGCAGCTCGTGATTCTTTGTTTTCTCTCACCTGACTGTTGGGTGTTTGACTTGCGTAGGGTAAAGGAGCAGTGGTATCTCTCCTACGCGGGTGACTCGCTTCGCTTGTCATCCGCTTTCGCTTGTCATTCGCCATTCGTTCCGACTGCTGCCTGTTAGGTTTTTGTCTTGCGTATGGTAGAGGAGTAGTGGCATCTCTCCTAATCGTTTGACTTGCTTCGCTGGCCATTCGATTTCGCTTGTCACGCGCTTGGTGGGGGGTCGCCTCCAAGATTTTGTCAGCAACTGGGTACAGTTAGGGTTAGACCCTTACGTGTGTCGGATTCTGGGTCAGGGGTTCCGCATTCCCGTCTCGTCTCCGCCGCCCCTCACCTGTACTCCAATGGAGCGTCCCTTAGCAGGGGACCGGCTCAAATTGACATTGGAACAGGTGGAGATATTAATCTCCAAACGGGCGGTGCAGGAGGTCCTACCCCGCATCTAACGCCGGGGTTTTACTCCCCAGTGTTCGTAATACCCAAAAGGAACTCGAAAAAATGGCGGCTAATTCACGATTTGAAGGTGTTCAACCGCTCCTTCCTCGTTCGGCCGCCATATTTTCGACTCTTGACGCTTCCCTCAGTGATGCGGTCCTTGGAGCGATCAGACTGCATGGTGTCTCTCGATCTACAGGATGCGTACCTGCACGTGCCGATTCACTATCGGGACCGCAGGTACCTCCGCTTCATCCTGGACGGCAGACATTTTCAGTGGTGCGTGCTCCCGTTCGGGATCTCGTCCGCCCCCTGGTTATTCACACGGGTGACTCAGCCCATCGTCCAATTCCTTCACCAATGCGACATTCAGTTCCTAATGTACTTGGACGATGGGATCGCTCACGACCGCTCCCCGGTCGTTCTCGAGGCGCAGCTCAGGTTCACGATGGACCTGTTCCGTCGTCTGGGGTGGCTAGTGAACTTAGAGAAGTCGGACTTGGTTCCGGCAACTCGTCTGAAGTTCCTAGGGGCTATCCTAGACACCCGGCTGTTCCGCGGGTTCGTCACGAGGGAGCGGATGGCTCGTTACGATCGCCTTATGGATCGCGCGCTCGACGCTTCGCTCTCCCTACGTCAGTGGCAAAGAGTGTTGGGGTTATTAACATCAGCTCAGGACCTGACCCGCAGGGGGAGGTTGTTCCTTCGCCTGTTACAGGTGTTCCTGAATCCCCACATCAGGGAGACGCGTTGTCGTCACGACATAGTCTTAACCCCAGACCTACATCGGTTCCTAGCTTGGTGGCGGGTAGACGAGAGTGTGTTCGCAGGCGTTCCACTTCGTCCTCGCCCCCCCTCAGCTCACCTGTTTGTTGACGCCTCCACCCAAGGGTGGGGGGCGCACATGAGTCACGAGCAGGTGGCGGGAGTTTGGTCCCCATCAGAGCGGAACCTACACATCAACGTCCTCGAGTTGGACGCAGTACGTCTTGCCATTCAGCACTGGCAGGTCCCCTTGAGGGGCCAGTGCCTGCTAGTACACACGGACAGTTCGGCGGCTGCTTGGTCGATAAACAAGCAGGGGTCCACCAAGGCGCAGTCTCTGCTACGCGTGTCCCTCCAGCTCTTCGAGTTGGTGGACGAGGTGGACCTGGACATTCGAGCGGTCCACATTCCGGGTGCCAAGAACGTCTTGGCGGACGCTTTGTCACGTCCAGATGCCCCTCCCCCAACGGAGTGGCAACTGAATCCGGTGGTTTTCAGGGGGTTGTGTCTCCAGTTCGGCACCCCGCTGATAGATCTGTTCGCGACGTGTCTCAACCACCAATTGCCAACCTACATCTCCCCAGTGCCAGACCCGCTAGCGATGGGCTTAGACGCGCTCTCGTTAGGGTGGGAGGGGATGGACGCCTATGCTTTTCCGCCGCCGGCCATCCTCTCCCAAGTTGTAGCCAAGATAGGGGAAACTCGGATTCTTCGTCTCCTGCTGGTCGCCCCTTGGTGGCCAGCCCGGCCGTGGTTCGTTCCTCTCCGTCGGCTCTGTCAGCAGGAACCGTTTCCGATTCAGATACGGAGGGATCTGCTCATCAGCAGGCCAAGCGGAAGGTTACACGAGAACCCTCAGGTGTTCTCCCTTCACGCTTGGCTTGTATTAAAAGAGGTTTAAAGAGTAGTGGATACTCTAAGTGCGTCGCCAACGCAATAGCTACCTCGCATAGGAAAACCACTAGGAAGCTCTATGATTTCCAGTGGCAGGCCTTCGCCTCTTTCTGTGCTCAGAGGGATTTCATTCCGGCAGAGGCTTCAGTGCCTCAGGTTGCGGAGTACTTGGTGTACCTTCGAAAAACTAGACATCTTAAGGCGTCGTCAATTAACACCAACATGTCGGCCATCCTGTCGGTTCTCAGGAAGAGATCGCCAGGATTGGATGTGTCGGTCCTCAAGGGCCTAATTAAAACCTTCCGTTCGGTGGACGGCAGGTCCAGACTTCGCCCACCTGAATGGGACTTAGCCATTGTGCTCAACCACCTGCGCTCCGATAGATATGAACCGCTCTCCGACGTGCCTCTCCTCCCTCTCACCATCAAGGTCATTTTTCTGGTGGCCATGGCCTCTGCAGCGCGGATTTCAGAGATCCATGCGTTGCAGGCGGACCTACTACGTTTTGAGGTCAGGGAGGGGGGCTCCGCCTCGCTGGGGTTGGCTCCTGATTTTGTCTGTAAGAACCAGGCAGCAGATGAAGCGGGACGTACGTTCTCTATCCCAGCTCTGGGTTCGGACTCAGATGAGGTGGATCTCTCTCTGTGTCCAGTAAGAGCCTTGAGGGTGTACACGCAGCGTACCCGCAGGCTGAGGGATGGCAGGCGTCGTTTGTTCTTGCCTCACTCACCCAGGAGCACCAAGGAACTAGACAAGCGAGCGTTGGGGGTGTATCTAAGATCGGCGGTAATTGATGCGTACAAGGCCGCTGATTTGCCTCCGCCGTCGCGTTCCAATCCTCATGAGATCCGCGCAGTTTCAGCCACGATGGCGTATCACTGCAACATCGCGGTTTCGGATGTCATGGCAGGGTGTTTTTGGCGTTCATCAAAGGTTTTCGCCAACCATTACCTACCTGTCTCCACAGCTGATCTTGAAGGCATCTCTAGGCTGGGTCCACAGGTCTTCGCGCAGACGAAGGTGGTCCCCCCAACCAGACCAAGAAGGGGTCAGCCTTCTTAGACGCTTTTGGGACTTATTGTAAATAAACAGGGTTTACATTGCTTACTCTCGTGTCTGTTGGTTTTTTTCTTTAACTTCGTTTTGACCCCCCCCCCCCCCCCCCTCCCTGTTGGGGTTTGGGGGGCGGTGTGTTGATCGGAAGTTGAGTGGCAGGGTTATCTCTTCGATCCGCTTAGCGGTAGAGATGGTATCTCCCGGGCTGTGCCTTGTCCTCACCACAGGGTGGAGGACTCGTAGGTTAGCTTACACTCAGGGCTAGTCGCTGGTCTCGTCACTACCATGTATCTACTGACCCGCCTCCTTGCGATGATTCTAGGCAAAGTAGGTCTAGTCAACAGATATGTATTTAAATAATAGTACGTTTTTGATTAAACGTAATTATTTATACTTACCTGTTGACTAGACCTACGCTCTAGGCCCTCCCATCCTCCCCACTTGGTCTGTCTTGCCTTTGGGACTTTCGGAGAGTGACATGAACAGGTAGTGACGTCACGAGACCATCTTGACTTACCGGCCCTTGGATAAGGGATTTTACGCACCCCTTCTCCACTCTTCAAGTTCGTCTGTATTAAGGTTGAAATAGCATTACCCTTGGGAGGTAAGGCAAAGTAGGTCTAGTCAACAGGTAAGTATAAATAATTACGTTTAATCAAAAACGTACTATTTTAAATGTAGTTAAACACTGGAAATAAATAACCCTATTCATTATATGCGACACCTTTGCCTCATTATCAGCACTATACACTAGAGGTTACCGAAGTCATTGGTGATTTTGTTTTGTCACATTTGGGTGTATACTTTATTTTAAATGTGACCATATATATTTGGCTCAATTTATTCATAAATTAAAATTGAAGAGAATTCGAACATTGAGGACCAAAAACAAACATCAATTCTCGTATATATAACTTATTTGAGGAAATTCATTCATTAAAGTTTACCATTCTGCTTTTCGCTGACCTTGATGTCCTAATTAAATTTCATTGTCAATAAATCACCCCAAATTAAATGACTGACTACATGAATAAGAACGAACACTTGGTTTTAATTCGTAGTTCTCCATTAAAACAAAATGGACAGACAGGCAACTTGCAATACAACTGAAATTCATAATTACAATGATCGTAAGAAATCATTTCAGTTTCAAAGAGCAGGTCTTTTTGTGAGTTTATGTAATGGTTAAATACCAGAGTGCGACCAGACTGCCGTCGCCTGTAATCAGTACCGGTAAATAAACTGCCAGGCAAAAGAAAGTACTCCCCTCATTTGGTTTCGATTAATTCCAATATTTAAAAGAAATCCGATGCATTGACTATGGCACGAAATAATAATACTTATCTGCAGTAGTTTGAATGAATTAAATGGTGACTGTCGTTGAAATTTAGTTGAAATATCATTGTTAAATAAAGACAGGGGTAAGAAATGAAATTTACACCAACATGACCCCTACCATGTTTAAAATGTTGTTAATGTGTGCAGAATCAGGCACATGTATTAATTTTCACATAGAATATGTCTTATATGTCGATGAACAGTTGTGTATTATCAACAATAATTTTATGAAGAAATTTAAAAGTTAAAATTTCATTTTTTTAAGCAAAATTTAAAACATGGAGAAGTATTCTGTGACTGCTGACTAAACACCTGTTCTTTTCAGTTTTAGATTATGACATCGAAAACTTGAGATATTTGCAATAGAAAATCATACACTTGATAAACTCAACAGAGGTGAGTACTTTCATTTGCCTGGCAGTTTATATATGCAAACCACTGTAACGTTATCACTGTCTTCTTACTTATGTATGATGGCTGAGAGGGGCCATTTGATTTCGTGTTAACTTTCCAACACGAAATCGCAAAATCGCGAAAAAATCAAAACGAAATCACGAAATTGCAAAACAAAATCGCGAAACAGGGAAACGAAATTATGGTGGCTGATATCTGCCATTCGCGTCTTCGCTACTTCGTGTTATTCTAAGCTAGGGCGAAATAGCGAAGTGGCGATGCGAAGTAGCGAGGTGGCGATGCGAAGTAGCGAAGCGGCGATGCGAAGTAGCGAAGATGCGATGCGAAGTAGCGAAGACGCGATGCGAAGTAGCGATGCGAAGTAGCGAAGACGCGAAGGTTTTGCTTCGCAACTTCGCATCGCCACTTCACTACTTCGCATCGCCACTTCTCTACTTCGTATCGCCACTTCGCTACTTCCCATCGCCACTTCGTTACTTCGCATCGTTACTTCGCCACTTCGTTAGTTCGTCATTTCGCCACTTCGGTACTTCGCTACTTCGCTTCTTCGCTCCTTCGCCAATTCGCCAATTCGCCATTTCGCCATTTCGCCATTTCCCGTCTTCGCTACATCGCCACTTCGCATCGCCACTTCGCTACCTCGCATCGCCACTTCGCTTCTTCGCATCACTACTTCGCTAGTTCGCCTATTCGCAACTTCACTAGTTCGCTACATCGTGTCTTCGCTAGTTCGCTACATCGTGTCTTCGCTACTTCGTCACTTCGCGGCGAAGTAGCGAAGACACGATGTAGCGAGGAAGCGAAGTGGCGATGCGAAATAGCGAAGTAGCGATGACAAGTAGCGAAATGGCGATGCGAAGTAGCGAAGTAAAAATCTTCGCTATTTAACTATTTCGCATCGCTTCTTCGCATCGCCTCTTCGTTACTTCTCATCGCGTTTTCGCTACTTCGCATCGCGTCTTCGCTACTTCGCATCGCCACTTCGCTATTCCGCCCTAGATTCTAATAATACGAAGTAGCGAAGACGCGAATGGCAGAAATCAGCCACCATACGAAATCGCGAAACAGCGACACGAAATCGCGAAACAGCAAACGAAATCGCGAAACGGCGAAACATGCGCGAAACGAAATCGTGAAGGAGCGAAACGCCCCCGAAACGAAATCGCGAAGGAGCGAAACGTCCGCGAAACGATATCGCGAAGGAGCGAAACGTGCGCGAAACGAAATCGTGAAGGAGCGAAATAGCGAAGAAGCGAAATCGCGAAGAAGCGAAATCGCGAAGAAGCGAAATCGCGGAGAAGCGAAATCGCGAAGAAGCGAAATCGCGGAGAAGCGAAATCGCGAAGAAGCGAAATCGCGAAATCGCGAAATCGCGAAACCGCGAAGAAGCGAAGAGCGAAATAAGGAATTTACAGTTCCCTGTTCATATAGTAAGTAAGATCGTGATGTTTGAGCAAATAATCCGATGTCCTATAATTGTTTTTTTTAACATAACATGACAATTATATTATAAGGCGATGAACCGGTATACAAAGCAGTTATATATTATAGAATCTGCATGTTTTATTTGTCTTTATGTGTAGTGTTATTTGTTAGAAATATATACACTGGAATTCTAATTTCGAAAAACTTCTAAACTTGTTTGTGATTTCTTTTATCTCTTTAAATTATAAACTGTTATATTTTACGCTTCGTATATTTTATCCAATATATCACGTTTCAACATCACATATCATAGAGGTCTTGAGTGTAATTTTAAACAAAATATATCATTCGTGGGATTCGAACCTTAACCAAGGACAAGAGTAGAACAGACGGTCAAGGCAGTAACCACTTGACAACACATCACCTCATCCGCTTTTGACACGAATTGTAATCATTAACTATGTATACAGAAAGAATCTACTGTATATTCTCTCTACTTCTATGTCGTTTAAATAGAAAGCATGATAGTATTTATTATAAAGAATGCAACGTTTCCTAACTTTCGTTGTTGATAGGCCTGCAAACAAGGCATCTAGTGTATCTATGAAAATTGATCGCGAGTTAATTATTGTAAATCTGTCATTCGTCATGTCATCAAATTCAACGATATTTACAGATAATATTTCTAAAAAGTGGGTATGGTACCAACTACTTTGACGTCTTGTGAGTATCTACAAAATTGAAGATGGTATTCATTTGTTCGATACCAACTATATGTTACAGGAGTCGGTATAACGTCTAAACCATGCATGTTCCTTGATTTGTGAAACAATATGTAGCATTGTATTATGATATATTGCCACATTATATTCTACTTACAGACAGGATCCAGCTTCATAATCAAACTTTCAAACTATAATTGTTATTTTTAGAAACATACGTTGAGTAAACGTTTCTTCTTATACATTGCAAAACTCGTCGTGTGGTATTTAAATACACGAAGATCTATTATCATAAACATGCTAACAAAGAAAGTAGACCAAACGCGAGCAAGGAAGTGATATTTGTTGATTGTTTAATTAATAACAGAGGCATTTATAGTTCATATGCAAATGAAAATAACCCTCGTTCAAACAAAGTTAAAAGATTTGAATACAAATCGTCGATTTGAATAAGACTATTTAAATTAGTATAACTTGCTTATTGGAACATTTATAAGAGTAAGGCACAATTTGCCAAACGAGAAATCAAATCACAATGACCACATTACTATTTAAACGTAATACAGTTTGTATATTCGGTATGTAGGTCAGTATTAAATATTTGAGACTGTTTAATCGAAATATGATGCCAGACGCGGTTTTTCTTCGTTTAATAAAAACAACTATTGTGAATCATAAATGGTATTCCAGATTATGACTATTTTAAAACTATGGCTAACCAAACGATACATGCGCAAAATTATACGCGCAACTTATGAATGTATCCAGTTTGACAGTCATCATAACAGTGCGTGCTACAGTTTTCGCTGTACGGATAGGCGTGTTTACACTCCATATGCGACAACTTCATCACTTTTGAAGCTGTCCGCTTCGACGTTATAATTATCGATTACAGGTTAAAGAGAGCGAATTGTAATTATATTATTGCATCTATAGAAGGCCTAAAGGGGTACACAAGGCATAATAAGTCCTAGACTGTCCAAATTACTATCAAGAAGTGTGCTGTACAGTGCCTTTGAGTACTGTACTCAAACGTTTAAAATATTGGCGTATTACTGTATTATCCTACATGTGTAATACGCTTTAATTTAAGATTGATGTGTATTTTCTGAATATACCATTTATTTCCCACTCCATAAAAAAATCTATAATGAAGATTACATGAAACTAGCTACAACGTATTAAGTGAATAACAGTTTTATGGCGTGTCCATTATATTATAAATTACGTAATGCCTTAAAGAATGGTAGTATGTCAATCTGTCGACAGATAAATTTTCATCTTTATTGAACGGTAAAAACCAATATATAATTAAAATCTTGCCATGTTTATATACCATGCTATGAACATCAGAAAGAGAGAGCAGCGCAATATGTATCCCAATTTCTTAATCAATTTATTTCTTTTTTATATGGTCACAGCATTTTCATATGTATAAATGATGTAAACACAGCAAGTCAAATATTATCTAATTGAATAGGTTGTGGCTACATGACCAAAATGTGACAAAAGAATCATATTTGCATTGTGAATATGCATTTGATTTATGTACTTGATAGATGTATTGCAGTGTTTGATTCAAACCTGCTAGAATAGGTAATTTGTTTGCCATTTTTTAAAAATATAAATGTATATGTTAAAATAAAGAGGAGATTCACAATATCGTTCCTTCTTTCTTTGAATCTTAGAATAACTGTTTCTGCATTTAATTTCGATTCGGTGTCCGCTTCATTTTTAAATCATTCCAGTAGATCCCGCCACAACCTTTTGACAAACCATCCTTTATAAACCACATAAATAAATATATATATATCGTATATGTTAAAGTGTATTATATAATTTAGGCATATGGCTTTTGAGTACGGATTAGATTAGTCATTAGATTTTAGTCAGTAGACTCAGTGTATCTCAGTTTATATGGAAGCTCTTGTTGGCGACATTACTATTTTACATTACTATTAGGGCCTACAAGGTTACTCTTACTTACTCTTACTTCTCTAACAAATATAATCAATAACAAGTTACCTATTTGAATCTTAGAATAACTGTTTCTGCATCCGTCGTTCATATTACCAGTTCGATTTGCTTTTGTATCGATCTTACATTGTCCTCAATTAACGTTACATTTATCATAAAACATGCAGATTCTATAATATATAACTGCTTTGTATACCGGTTCATCGCCTTATAATATAAGTTTCATAACTTTCAGACACATTGTCATGTTATGTTTAAAAAAAACAATTATAGGACATCGCATTATTTGCTCAAACATCACGGTCTTACTTTCTTTGAACAGGAACTGTAAATTTCGCTCCTTCGCGATTTCTCTTCTTCGCGATTTCGCTTCTTCGCGATTTCGCTTTTTCGCGATTTCGCTCCTTCGCGGTTTCGCTCTTTCGCTCCTTCGCGGTTTCGCTTTTCGCGATTTCGCTCCTTCGCGATTTCGCTCCTTCGCGATTTCGCTCCTTCGCGATTTCGTTTCGCGGACGTTTCGCTCCTTCGCGATTTCGTTTCGGGGGCGTTTCGCTCCTTCGCAATTTCGTTTCGCGCATGTTTCGCCGTTTCGCGATTTCGTTCGCTTTTTCGCGATTTCGTGTCGCTGTTTCGCGATTTCGTTTCCCTGTTTTGCGATTTCGTTTTATAATTTCGCGATTTCGTTTTGATTTTTTTCGCGATTTCGCGATTTCGTGTTGGAAAGTTTACACGAAATCAAATGGCCCCTCTCAGCCATCATACTTATGCATATAACCAGGGACATTATATACTGTCCCTGATATAACATAGAAGGCGAAGAAGAAACTCATTTTACTATAGAAGGTTAGTGTCACCCAACATATAACAAAATATGCCACAAATGGTAGGTTTGGGTTTGACCTATATGACACTCAATTACTTATAACATGATTAAAATGTGAAAACATTTATATTATTTTAATCCATTTCCATCCGCACATCATTACAGTCAAGCAAGAATGATTAAATAAATCGGAGTTTTCACCGATAACAAGTAGACAACGTTAAATTATGTGATTACTACTTTGTAAAACAGTAAAATATAAAAACGAAATTTTATAAGTAAAGATTAAGTGCCGTAATATAATGCATATATAGTTTTCAAATATGTCACCAAAATGACACATACGCGCCAAAAACACACATAAAACCCTGTTAACCAACAATTAACATAAAATTATATTTGTTTGTTTGTAATAAATATTAATGTTGCTACAGTCAGTAAGAACAGTTTAAGTGTTTCAATTACTTACCATTCTCGTGTTTTGGACATAATGTTTTATGACCCGTAATTGCTCTCTTTAAACAACAGCGTGCATTCGCGACTTGCTATGCATGTTTATTCGGTTGTGTATTTGTGAACTCTGATGACAGTAGTCTCTTCTTTGACCAATACACATCCACATGTATATAGAAGAGGCATTCATTCTTCAACAAATCAAATTGTATATATCGAGATAGCTAACATAGGTTTTCTGTTTTATTGTTGTCTCATATGTAGATACTGTCTGTTTTGCAAGTTACTGTGTTTATTTTATGGTTGATAGTATATAACAATAGCAAAAGTCTTCAATAAAATAATAAAATGTGTCATGTTCTGTCCATCATACTTTGTTTTCGAATCACAACTTGAAACAGGTGGAATATATATAAATCAAATATAAACTAGTGTCCAAAAGAAACGATACCATCTATTTTTTTATATATCTTTTACAAAGTGATTTGTTTTCGTATGAACACATGGTTTTGCGTATCCCACATCCCAAATGCAGTGTATTCAATCGAAAATACCGAGAACATTTTATCACATCCGGAGAAATGGTGCACTTTGTGAAAATGACATTATTTTAGGTAGCATGGTTTTCAACTGCAGATAAAGTGTATAAAACGGCTGACCATACACGTTGGTATCATAGCAACAAAAAGCACACAAGAAAATATCGGATTTGACAACCATTGAGAGTGAGAGGGCCGTTGGAATTGTCACATAGCGAGTCTCACACGCCAACGACGACAGAAGGTTCGGTTGCGCGCGCATAACAGTCATCAGGTTAACGCAATGGTCACGTGATAGAGATCGGACAACATGCAGTTCGAGAAGAAGGTGATTATGCTTATTGAAGACCGCCACATCCGGGTATTTCATCTCCGAAACCCATTCATCATTACGACGTTAACGTCAAAGACGTCACTGAGACACATGATTAGCAGACAAACTTGGTAAAAGAGATTGAAGACTCATGATATCTGAACACGTCGTCCATACCACAAAACGTTCCTGAGGCCTCAACAACGAGTAAACAAACAGACGAATTCAACGTTGGAAACAGAGAGATTGAGCACTGGTCATGCTCTCATATGGGAGCCGAGTTTGCATCTTCAAGAGCAATGGTAGACAGCGTGTTTATCGAAGAATTAGTGACCTTTACTCTCTGAATTGCGTCCATCAAGTCAGCCCATTGCCTCCTTGATGAATGACATAGCTTATCTTCTGACGTCATCCGACGTCTGACGTCATCAACCCATAGACGTGTACTTGCCCGTTCTGACGCTCGGGATCGACATACCGAATACAAATGTGACTTAGTGACGCCTCTTTTGACATTTTCAACATTTGTCATTTGTGTGAATGAAATTTTCATTTTCAGACCCCTCACGTCAATACAGACCTGCACAAATGAATGCAAAGTACTGATTGAAATGAATTTTGTACACATGTTAAATGAACGAAATCTCAAAAGAATAATACCAATTATAAATTTCTGTGTCGTTAAGTTTTCCTGTAATGGCCGCTCAAAGATGTGGTATCGTTTCTTTTGGACACTAGTGTATTACGTGTATATAACGCAAGAGAGTGTCTACTGGTTTAGACATTAGGAACTATTATCAAAAATCGGAAAATATCGAATCATAGGTATCGTTTGTGGACAATATAGTGAAACTGACTGAAAATTTGAGGGAAATTTAGAATTTGTGATTGTTTTTCTTAATGATAAAATATATAAATGTATGCTTTGTTTATGAAGCATATTTAAATCTTTAATGTATATAATATACTTTAATGCAACGAACACAGTTGGCAAGTTCGTATGAAATGTCACATGCAGGACATTAGAGTTTATCATGCTTGTTTTCATAATGTTGCAGACAAAATCCAAAGTGACAAAGCTTACAGTTGTCATTTATACAGCGTTGATTCCTTAACTTTTGTAATAGCAATGTAATTGAAGAAGAAAAACATTTTCTCACTAAGTGCGACTTCTATTCTGATCTAAGGTATAATTTATGGCAGGATATTTCTCTTGTTAGCCCTTTCTTTACACAGTTGTCAAAACAGCCCAATCTGTATCCATATTACGCAATGAGAGGTTTGTAAAGCCTCTTGCCGCTCCAGCATTAAACATGTATAATAGGCGAAAACATGCAATCAGCCCCTGCAATATATAATTATCATGACAATATTATCTCTTGTACATGTTGGTGTTTTAACGTTTAGCATCATTTATACATATATGTGTATATTTTAGACATTTATGTGTCTCATATAGGCCGTATGGCCGGGTTGTACGTTCTTTTATTGAATGCATGTATTCTGTGTTTTTAATTGATATATATTGTACCACGTGACACAGAAATAAAACAATTTTTTTCTTCTTCCCCTTAACTTTTAGTTTAAGGATGCATTTTCAATAACGTGCACGCATAAATATGTCCCGATAACACGCATTAGTCAGCTGATATGAGAAATATTTATTGTAAAGTAGATTGCCTTATATATCTGGTTGAATCAAAATGTTGGTGACAGGCAAATATTATTCTTTTTATCTTTAAACAACGAATTAAGGATATATTTTCACAAATAGGTCCGAAACAATGAATTCATCAAGTTATTTAAGTCATTGCATTATTTTAAATTGGGGTTTGGACCGGAATAGTATTTATGTTTTCTCAGTGATAAATCATTCTTACGAAATCTATGTATTATTATACGCTGAATGATCTATGATGTTCTCATGTTCTTCTGGTCAAATAGAAGACGAATTTCACAAATTGTTAGTTTGTGACGCTTTTGCAATCCACAAGCGATGTATACTCTTCTTACAATATTATTATTAATTCTGATAATATTGATATCTCAATACCATGTCATTTTTGTAACAGATTTGATGTCCATTTTAAAATTCTGGGAGAAATCATTATCTATGTCACGTCATCTCAAGCTGTCATTTTGAAACATGAATTGTACTTTGGGCCATTGGGCCTTATATATTGAATAAACCTGTTTATCAGTGCTTCTTTCGCAAATAACTATTGTATGAATGTTTTAACGACGCATCAATATAACATGTATTAATTATGTTCGTCCGTCTGGCCTACCAGACATTTTATAAATGACATTATAAACATACAAACGGTACCGATTCAGGATAATGTACCGATAAGACGTTTTTACAAGGTTTGAAAACAATCACGCATAAAACTGCAAGGTACACACGCATAAGTTCCAAAGTTAAAATTGGTGAGGAAAGGCTTCAACAGAGTGCCTGTAGTAAAATGTAAATAATGTAAGTAATTTTATATATATAGAATTAGCAATACAATAAAAACGGACATCATATGATTTAATATTAAATTTAATTTTGACTAGTTTTAACTGGTTAAATATACTTTACACTTTTACGCCGATAAAGAATCGTATACAAATAAACAATATCTCAGAGAGATAAGAAACGCAATATTTAAGATAATTATCATTATTTATGTAAGGTAATAATACCGAGCGATTTTCTAATTACGAAATATTCAAAGTATTGCACATAATTTCTCCCCTGGTTTATGACCCGCAGTTAAGCTAGGCTTGTAGGAATGAGGAATGGCGTGTATTCGCGATAAGCTGTGGGTGTGTATTCGGATGTATATTCGTCAACTCTGATAAGAGGGTTATCTTTAAATACCAACACACATCTACAAAGAGTTGACATTCACATAACTAGAGGAAACTGTAATATCTAGATATCTAGCGTAGGTATTCGAGTCTACAATAATGAACATGTATATATAAATCGCCATCCATGAATTTATTTGAGAAGGACTAATATGAAAAATCACCCACCCAGACTATGCTGAACAGAACCATGGGTCTGTGGTGAAATGACTTGTGCTTATTTTATGTTTTCATTTTTAGGTCTTCAAGACAAAGTCATGAAGACCTATTGTTATTATCGTGGTCTTCAAGACAAAGTCATGAAGACCTATTGTTATTATCGTGGTTTTTTAAAAATTCATTATTTGTACCGAATTTTGTCCGCAGGATTCCCGCTTAACGGCTCGAGCGATTTACATTCAATTTGCAGGGTTGATAGCTTGTGGCTTAAACTGGTTTTGTGTCGAGCTACTTTTTGGATTTTCGACTTCTTTCTTGAGTTATCTCCCCTTGAAGTTAAAACTTCAAACCTTAATAGCTCAAGAACTAATCAAGATATTTTCACAAAACTTTCACCAATATGTGGGTAAGAACATTTCCCATTGATTAGGTCTATAGCGGTTTTCGGCCGTAATAATAGATTTTTTGCTATTTCGAAAAAATTGAAAATGTTGTGCAATATCGCAGTTTTGAGGGTATGCGTCTTCAAAAATCTTCTTCTAAATAAGGGTAATACATACAGCTATGTGTGATAAGTCTTCTGAAAACTAGTTGAATTTAGAACAAAGTGATTTCGGCAGATTTTTAAATTTTGACCTTGAATTCGAGTAATCTGCCCTTGAATATGGACCTCTTTCAGAAAGGCGTTTTTCGGCTGCATGTTCAAAGGGGTATAACTCTGTTACTAATGATCACATGTCACTATAACTTATTGTCATCTCTTACTTATGACTAGTGTAACCATTCCATAACATATCATTGTGATATAAAAGTTGATAGTTTGCGCACAATTTGAACATTTTCCCAAAATATTAAAATTTTTAAAATTTTGAGATTTTTCGAGGGGTATAGTCTTTAGAGAATTTTTGATCGCAAACCAATGAAGATACCAGCACCTTTATTAGTTTAATTTGAAGGAGAAACGTCATTTATTAAGGACAATAATTTTCAAGAACGTATTTGTCATAGTGTATGTGTGACAAGTCATAAAAGATTGTCATTTTTCGAAAATCGCCATTTTCAGCAAAGTTGAAAGGGTCATTACTGCTTAACTTCTTACGCTATTGAAATTTTACTCAAACCTACATATGCACAATTTCAAGACCAACAACTTTTCTCTGTCAACTTTCATCAAAAAGTTGATAGTTAAGCCTCGAACATCGAACATCGAACGTTGTCTAGAGTTCCGAAATTGAGCATTTTTTAGTATTTTCCTGAATATTCAGAAGAACATAACGCATTACATATGTATGCGATCTAAATGGTGGTTACATCCACTTAACTTGAATAAGCACAACATTTTCTTTACTACACTTTAGTATGAAAGTATTAACCATTTTGTCTTAATCATGAGAAAGATCATGTAGGGGTCCATTAATAAGCGATTGTTCCATTTTCAGAGGGTCATTGTCTTTGGAGAATTTTTGTAAAATAACTATTGAAGATAGAGACATGTTTGATAGCTCATTTTTAAAGCAGAGAAACTGGTGAATAGCCGAGAGTCCAACATGGACTTCAAGGTCAAGCAGAAGTCTTGAAGACCTAAGTATTGCCTTGGCAATCCTAGTATGATTTTATAATTTGTAGTAATACATGTTCAACTTCTATAAATACCTTGAAGCATAGATGTTTACACAACTGTGACCTTTTATCTAGGTCTATATTGTCTATATGTTGTATTAATAATTTTAATTGTAGTTTAGAAAATAAGTCATACCTTTCACATTTTTAACAATTAAAATGTCATTGCAATTCTACAATTTGACATTCAAATAATGTTTCAACGGATAATGAACATTCATGGGCTATTGTACAGCATTAAATTACCATATCAAGTCAAATTGCAAAGCTATTTGATGCTCTAACACTGGATGTTGAAGCAAAGGCAAAAACTGGTACCTCTTTGTCATCATAACAGTTTGATTAGATACCCATATAAAAGTGTCTATAGTGACTGTTGATAGATAAATAGCTCAATATGGCTGCAGTACAAGATAACCGAGGTACAGTCCACCAGGAAGATTTGATTAAGAGCGAATACACATGTTACATAACACTGACCGGAACGCAGCGTAAGGTTAGGCATTTACACATGACACTTGTTCCTGTATATAGCCAGGGACCTCCATCTGATTACAGAGTCCCTGGTTGACCACCATCAGTGAAGTTCAGCAAAAATGAGATTGACAAAAAGAGTCATTGCAAAATAAAATACAGATGTATATAATGTAACAAATTGACAACAATTTATCATGATAATCACTAATATTTTGCTTAAACTTGCGACATAACAATCATAAATTTCATTTGTATTATGCCAGAAACGTTTCCGCATAAACAAAAATTAAAATTAACGAACAGGTGGACCAACAAGTATAAGTTATCAAATTTAATACACTTAAACAACATGTGTTGACTTTTTATCATTAATCATTCATATTCAAACGTGTACACTTTTAAGAGTTAGTTGTGTGATAGTTGCAATGAGTCTATCGGCCAATGATAAACTCATTAACTCATAATTATAAAGTACAATCGTAAAACCATTTCTTCTATTCATTAAATATAAGACTGTAAAAAATGATAAATCATGTGAAAATAACCGGATGAAATATCGTGGAAATAGCTAATTTCACAACTGATGTGTATAAAGCAGGGAGGCAGACATATATTTACCTATACATGTAACTCATTTAAATTGGATGCAGCATCTAAATGGTAAAAGTACATATACATCATGAAAAAAATGTTCGGAGTCTGTAATAATTTTAGAAGCCAGTTTTTCAATTTGCCGAGTGCCTAATAGTATTCGAATATTTAAAGTGACACTTGATATTTTACTGGTCAACTTGATAATATTTTATTTTTTGTTTTCGTTTTGCAATGAAATGTCTCCAACACCAACTTGCCATGCTAAAACAGAGAACTGTTTGAATAAAAGTTTTGTAATAACGAACAAGTGTAAAGGTTTTGACATTAAAAGCTTTATCTTTACATTCTTCACTCTATAATCTATAATCATTGCCTTTGTTTTTCGGAGTATTAAGAACTAAAAAGTTGTCTTAGCACCAAATCGAAAACGTTATATGGCCTTATGGAAAGTGAAGTACATATTTTATCAAAATGATAACAAATAATTATTTTCAAATGAGAAAGCCAGCAATTAAAATGTTTTAATTATAAATAATACTTTAACATACTTAAATTGATAGTTCCTTTTCTCTACTTGTTAATGAGCGTAAGGCCGTGCAGCGTAATATATGTGAAACTCAGCCGCCTTTGATGACTCCATTACGTAATTCATTCAAGAGGGACACAGCGTTTGTGCAGGTATGATGGTATATTAGGATCGCTAATTGATTGTATAACTCTCGCACTGTTTATATCAAAGACGACGATCGTTTTCAAGTGTCACAGGTATAAAACCATCAAGGTAAAATTGATATAAGATAATAGAAAGGCAGTACCATGATAAACACTTAGACATGTTTCTAAAATCTACCAGTGATTGAACTTAATTGGCATCCAATCTGCAAGTTAAGAAGCAGTGGTGGAGCAGTAAACAGTCTCTAAGATACGTCAGTCATCAAGATGACATAAAATACTTTGTCAATAAAAGTTGTTTAAGCTTATCGTAGTTCTTACTTTAAATCAACATTTATAACACACACGTGTTAGGTTATGTAGTTTTGTGATTCAGGCCGAAAGAATACAAGATTATCTATTGGGATAGGTCTGTCAAATTTATAATAATTTAGATCACTACTGCTTGGGTGAAGCATGCACTGAATAATTTGATAATCGGCCATTAATCAAATAAAATCCAAAAATTGATAAAATGGATAATTTGTTTGAGCAAGCTGGTACATCAGATGAAATGCTCAAACTCTCATGAAACAACACCTCAAATATATCTCAATATCTTGTGTATATCCATTTATTGTTAAAAATGTTGGTGAGCATTCAGAGTTTTCTGGATATAAATTAGACGATATGAATGAACATGGCAATCTCACATTCATTCTCTCTTCCGTTCCATCGTTCAGTCAATTACTGTATATATTGATGTTTAAAATGTACGCTATAATGTTCTGATTAAACTTATGAAATAGATTATGGAATAACAGTAGTTTGCCAAACAATTCAACATTTTTCTTTAGATTAAACTTTGAGCTTTCAACTTCATATTCATGTAGCTGTAGACCTTCTGGAGAAGATTTTCCAGACTGTATACAAGTCCATGATAACATACATTATGGGTGCAACAATATTCCCTAGCAATGTGTATCCAAGGTTCATTGTCTTTGTAATTCTAAAAAAATAACAGTGAGGAGTGTTTTAAGTCTCATTGTTAACTTTCAATTTCAAATACAGATTAATTTGATACAAATAACTGCAGGTAAAATATCTTTTATTATATTTTCTTTTAACACTTTAATTTGTAGAAGTGTAATTGTTTTTTATACACGAGAATCACAAACATTGGTAAAACTAAATATATCGAAATACATTTGCTGTGCCTAATACATACAAAACGTATATCTTATCGACAGTAAACATCCTGAACACTTTAATCGTTGAATAACATGTGTTATTGATCTAGTTTTTTTACGTCAACGTGGCAGAAAGGTTTTCAGAAACTCTTTTGAAACTTAGAGAGTCGTTCCAATAACGTTTTCAAAAACGTTTGTGTGAGCTTGGGAGGTTACCTTTTCAAATTTGAATAAATAATACTCAATACAGAACTTTTATTATGAACGAACTTCACGTTTAAGAAATCAGTGATCCATTTCGCGTTTGCTTGTGGCAACTTGCCATTATCTTGCACACAGCGTTGTGTCATTTTTGTGTCAGGTGATATCTTAACACACACAATTGTTGATAATGCAAGTACAACCAACAGTCAGTTTAGGATTCATTTGACCTAGCAATATTTAAATTCAGTTGAAGATAATGTCGCGTTCTCGTCGTGTCTAATGTCAATGCCTGATGTACAAGAATCTTTTGGTAAGTATTACTTAACTATGAAAATCATTTTGTAACATTATCGATTAACATATACATGTATTTTATCCTTGTTCATGTATAACAAGGTTACATTTGGGATAACACTACCTTCAATAGTACAAATTCTTGTACTTTTTCGGGCCGAGTCTCATGCGGGATAATTGCCTTACTCTAAGGGTGTGGTTTCGAATCCTGCATGAGTCTAGGCCCGAAAAAGTACAATAATGTGTACTATTGAAGGTAGTATTATCCTCAGATTCCAGTGTTGTCTGTCCAAACACCATGCCAAACGTGCACGTTTATGATGGTCTCTCAACAAGGGACGTTTAATTACCCTTCTTGCCTTTAGTCCTGCCGATTTGAGGCGATTTCTGACTGTTCTGGTGCTGATGTTTCCATTTGGTTACCACAGACGTTTCAGCTGAGGACTTGTCAGGAAGGGTTCTCGGCGTACATGTCGAAGATGGTGCCAATCCTCTCGAGGTGTAGTGACAGTAGATCTTCCAGACCTTGGACGGTCCATTGCACTTCCTGTCTACAACAGTGTAATGGTAGCCAAGATTTCGTCCTATCGCCTTAAAGGACATTCCTGCAGAGTGTATACCAATAATTTGATTTCTGAGATCCATTGACAATCGTCTTCGTGACATGTTCAATAGATGTGCTTGAATGGTTATGGGAAGCAACGTTACATACCACCAAATGCAGTTGGGCCACACTGCTCTTTGTGATCCTCGAGCGTCGCATTTTGCACGTGCATGCCTCGAACGTGTATGCGCGACTGTCACGCATCACTGGTTGGAACTATCGCATAAAACACTACTCATAAATGAACCTTGTTTAACTATTTATAATATTCTCGAAAACAAAATCATCACAAATATCAGGGGGTGCTTAACTTTTTTCTTTGTGTATATATATGTAGGACCTGCTTTTTAACTTATTAACTACTGATTAGCTAATAAAATTAAGAAGTGGAAAAAACATCTTTTCACTCTTCCCTGTTCTATCAGTGAATTAAAAAGATAAGCACATTATGCTGGGAGTATTTTTCAGGCTTATTGGTTATTTGTTTTATCTCAGAACACATCTGCGATATAGTTCCACAATATAATATGTAAAGAAACGAAAATTACCTGTAAAGTTGTTCACATGCAAAGGTATTCTTTTAAAGATGCATGATCAGTTTTGCATGATTTTATTTGGTTCTCAAATGTACATATTTCAGTAGGTGCAGTTTTAAGTTATATCTTCTTACTCGACTTTCATATTCACCCCCACAAGCTTAATATATCAATGCTTAATACATAGACCTATTAAACGCTATAGAAGCAAATATGTCTTCCTATCTACTTTATGAAAGGTTCCTCAATTACGTTTTGCTTAATGGCTGCAGCATGCCAAGGTTCATTGTCCGGTTTTCGATCATAACCACGATTTTGAATGGTTGTATTTTCGTTATAATGAACTGACTGACTTTAAACTGGCTATTTTCTGTTAATTTGATAATTCTCAAATTATAACATTGGACATTCATAATACATGATTATGTCCCTTAACATGAAATGTAATCAAATTTGAGACCAAGTTTTAGTAAAGGAGCGTTAGTGACTTTGAAATAACTAATATATATTTGCGCGAACTGCATGACAACTAAGTAAGCAAACTGACAGGAAGAAATTAATAGTTAAAGTTTTCAGTGGTAATTTTTCTTGGTATTATAAAGGCCATCCACCGTTGTAATTAATCATATGTTAACAGGTCACAAGGTGCATGATGAGGGATGTCTAGTCGAACAGCATAATTTAGAAATGCTTATTAAGAAGAATTTCCAGAACAACACATCTGGTGCATTTTACATACACATATGTCTTGAACATTGAATATTGAATGGGATATAAAATAGCACAATATCAATAAATCAGTCAAATCAACCTTTTACGTTCAGTTTTTTCACCTAAAGTAGGATTTGTAAAAAGTTCTAGCAAGCCTGTTTCTGGTGGATGTTTGTAGACTGATCACATTCCATTTAAAGTCATACTTTCGAATTAAATCAAAATAGAAAATTAATGGGTTTTTAAAAAAAATAATTCAACCAAAATGTATTTTAAAAAATATCATTAATTTTATCTAATTATTGTGAAAACCTTGTACATCTTTATGTTTTAAAACTAAAATATAAAAATAACTTTTCAACATGATCATTTTTGTTATCAAAAAATATTTTAAAATATTTGTTATTATTTTCATCATTTTAACAAAGTCAATATATTCTGCTGTCTCATTTTATTTCAAAGTCAGTCTCTTGTTGGAATATATCTAAAATCAAAGTTCGAATTTAGTGTTCAAATATTATTTAATCAAATCAAAATAATGTATAATGAAAATGATATTTATCATCTTATTCTTTTAATGTCAAAATGGTTACCAAAGTCTAAAATTGTCCTAAATCAATATGACACTTAATATGATACATAAATCAAAGGACAATCTAGATATTTCTCTACACATTGTTGACAGGTCGCGCTTCACAAGGGGACATAACTCGTCGTCAGGAAAGTAATCATCTCATTAGAGAGATGGCTGTGGAAAGGCCGCCTTTCAGTTGGTATTTCCAAAGGGGTTCTGGAAAGGTCGTTCTTTCCGTCATTGGAAAGGCGTGGAAAGCTGCCTCTTTCAACGGGTGGAAAGATTGGAAAGGTCGCTCTTTCCTCTCCGAAAGAACGCCTTTCCACTAGTGGAAAGAACGGTCGTTCCTCCAGTGTTACATATACGTTATTATATCAAATACGTTGCCAAAGCAGAAATAATCTTTATTATGTATAGAAAATCTGAATCAGTTTGTTTTGTTTTCGTATTGAATATGTCATTCTATACTTTTACTAGTGAATTCATGGTAAGTAATATCAACACAGTATTCATCATTCAATTTATAATCAAACCTATTCAAAATGAAATAAAGAACGCCAACCTGAGATAATATTGCACGATTTGATCATTTGTCGAAACTCGCTTTTCAGTGATAGTTGGACAGGACTTATTGATGCATAATGTTGTATTCATGACATTGATAATGATAACACACCTTTACTTTTAGTTCAACCACTTTGGTGAATTGAAACGTTTTCAATGATTTGTATGTGTGAAATTCACAAATAATGACATTGTTAATTTACATCATTTTTATTCATTAGCCAATAACATGTTCAAACTAGACACAGCAAAAGCAGAGCAGACCCAAAACTTAGAGTCTCGTCTTTCCCTGTTCCGCCTTCTCCACAAAACGTTTTTCATTATTGGAGTTATTACTAACAAGATGAATAATAACTGGGGTCACTTTTCAAAAGTTTACTCTTAAAACCTATTTCTGATTTCCAAATTGGATCCTTGGAAAAAAGTTAGTAAGTGATTTCAGAACTGATGACCTTGACCCTATCTCGTGACCTTGACCTTTAATATACAAGGTCACCCAATCAATCATCACTTTTCATAACAATCATGTAATGATTCAAATTGTTAATAGTTCAAATAAGGTGAGGTGAGGTGAGCTGGGGTTTAACGCCGCTTTCAAGAGTATCTCACTTATATCGCGGCTGCTAGTATTACGGCGGGGAGAAAGCCCGCAACGCCATGTGGCTATGCATTGCGGTGAAACCTGCGAGCATCGGCTGGAACTAGCGAACCATGGGTGGTACTGCACTGAAATTCAGTGTATCATTGCATCCAAACCTTACTGCGTCTAGAACAGTTCTCTACTGTAGACAAAAGTTGCCCAGCCCCAGGCGGGATTCGAACCCCGGACCTCTTGATCCGAAGCCGAACGCGCTAACCACTGCGCTATCCCGCCCTCAGTTCAAATAAGGCATTTTCGCAAAAGCATGCAGAAGTCGTGAGCTCGCTTTTAACTTGACCTTTGACGGATTTTTCAAATCTTTCTCTATAGTTGATATATACCAAATAAGAGCTTAATAGCACAAACATGTTTGAAGTTATTGTATTTACAAGTGATTTCGGAACTCATGACCTTGACCTTAGACCTTGAATGTAAACATGTCAAAATAAGTCCCTAGAAGTCTAAGAAAGAAATTATTTATATAAGGTGTTAATATCTTCTTGGAAAAAAATATTTAGTGATATCAAAACTTGTGACCCTATCTCGTGACCTTGCCCTTTGATCTTCAAGTTCACAAAATCAATCATCACTTTTCATGTGTATAACAATCATGTAATGATTCAAATTGTTGACTCTCATCAAAAAGTAAATTTTGGCCAGGGTCAGTACTAATCTCTGAGATCAAACAATTTATAACGACTTGCATATGTGACCCCGAAAAATACCATGGATGCACCTTTAATGAAATAATTAATCTTAGATTAGTTTGATACTGCTATTGGTGTTGTGATACTACAGTAAACTTAGTTTTAATCATATTAACATTGTCATTTTAATTATCTCAAATTGATTGAAATGTTACACTTTAATGCAGACATTTATCAAATACATAAGCAAAATGTACTGAGATGTGCAATGCCAAAAAAACATCAATACAACTTTCAAAAAGAAAATACAAGTTCATTCACAGGCAATTGTCAATTTCAGTTTTGACTTTTGTGAGGTATGTGCATTAGAGCGCGACCAAGTGAGAGAAACACGTAGGCATGCCACATTCAGCAAGGCAATGACTTGTTAATGACAGAGACAGTACACTAACACTTCAGTTGCAAAATTACTGGCCTCTATAGAACTTGTGGACTTGTACGACCCCCAACAGCAGAATAAAGAAATAAACACTGTCTGTAGTACAGTAAGCTGAATTTTATTCAGTTAAGCAATATCACTCAATTCATGTCAAATCAATGTAAATGTTACACTTTAAGAATAATGTCATGGAATATAAATCCAATGTAAATAAAGTCAATGAAAGCCAAAGCAAGCGAGAAAGACGGGCTGCATGCTTTATAGAGCCTGCAATACAGGGACCTGTTCAAAAGCATTAGATCCAGAGAGACAGTGCTAACACTTTCATTACAGTAACATTGGTGTCAATAGAATTCTGCACTTGAACATTAGCGTAGGAAAATAACATACAGCGTAGTCTTACACATTCTCATTGTGAAGGGGCCAGTACATTTAAGGTTATAGATGGGGCCAAAGAGTCCCATTTTTTATTGAAATCGGGAATCGTGTAGCAAGTTTATTATTTACTTATTTACCTGACACAAGCCGTATCACTGTCACATACAGCAGTTTACACTGTAGCGCTCACATATAGATCTAAAATCATTCTGAGCAAAATATTCTGCCATTTATTTTCGTGAAACAAATCGGGAAAGTATCAAAATATCAAACTATACGTTCCAACTCACCACATGTGTTGTCTACAATAACATAAATTCACTCAGCTTGCATATTTATCCCCAATCGCAAAATATATCATAATTACTAGATGCCAATTAAAATTGAGTAACATAATTATGCATGTGCAGAAACCGAAACTGCACGTCCCATTTACATGCACAGTAGTAATGGGGCCTATTAAACACTATCATCTCAAATTTGTCTTTTTGTCTGTTATAAATAAGATTCCAAAATTACGTTTGACTCATTGGCGCGCGCCACACGCTGTGTATGTCCGGTTTTCGATCAGAAATCATTACTTTTACCTTCATATCGTCAATATGCTAAGTCTACTATCATCAAAATGGTCATTTACGGTAACAGTCGGTACTTCTCGATAAAGTAACACCATTTATAACGTTTGCAATATGTGACCCCCAACAACACAATGGGTGGACCTTTAACTCATAGCGGCTGTCTTGTACTCCCAACATAGATAGCCATTTTTCAAAACTGAAATTTGTGCATGGTTATGGATTGCAAGGTCAAGTTACAGCCAGCACCTTATACAACTATTTACACATGCGAGCAAATGAATATTGACTTCAATTCAATTCTTTACTACTGAAGTGTAGGCCATCGGCCCATAACTACAAATGTTATATATGACAAGACATGATGTGTACAGCAACAATCATTCAATTCACATCTTTGGTACATGGCATGAAAATAAAGCTTGCTAAATTATTGAGGAGTTTACAATTCGATGTTGACATGAGGATTTTAAATTTAGTTTTATTTGGATTTGTACAAACAGTTTTCGGTAAATGATTGAGGCGGAGCTCTTTAAACTTGGTATTCATCCTCAATATAGCCTTCGTCGCACTGTAAACATAATCTATCATTTCTATCTATATTCTAAAACCGACCCGTTTCAATTCTTAAGTGATGCGAAAAACACCTGAATTGGAATATTGACTTAGTGTTGCCGGGAAGCTGATTTTCAAAACGAAATTAGGCCTACACAGGCCCGTAGCACCAATTTCGGGGGGGGGGGGGGGGGGGGGGGGAAGCTCAGGGGGGGGGGGGGGGGTGGGCTTCATTGTATTAGTTGTTATTCAGATACTTGTTTTAATATTGCATACAGGACATCTTCGTACTTAAACTTACTCATCCTCAAACGTTGCAAAACTTGTCTACGCAGTATGTGTTATACTCTAAAACATCCACTTGCACTATCAGAATTTTCCAAAAATTAACATCCTATCTTCACTTCTTACGAAGTATATAGAGCCAGTTCTGTTTATTGTCATTGTCAATTTAGATGCGTCAGACACGATACTTGTAACTTACATGCAAACGTTTCGTACATCATCAGAATTTTCTCTCACAAAGTTATTTGCAATGTCTTTCAGGTTGAAAAACACTTTGGAATAGAGAGCAACAAACAATTTTTTCTCCCTTAAATTTGTGGTAGGGCTGAGCCCCCCCTAGCCCCCCCCCCCTGTTGCTACGGGCCTGCTACAAAACACTTCCTGGTTGCGGAGTTCGCTTCGACATGTGTATACGGTAGACAGAGACACACGCATCTGCAAGGCTGAAGGCAAATATGACTTTCTTTAACGTTTTAGTAAACCGAACTTGTCCAAAGCTATAAAATAGGGCTTATGATTGATCTGAAGGCTATGATAGTAAATTAAAGACCCATAGTGTGAGAATAGTTTTTAATTTAACCTGTCACGACATTGATTAACACAAATAGCATTTAGACGGAGATAGGGTATGTAACAATAATCAGACTCTCCGCCCGCGGCAAATCAGACACTATGTACACATTGCAGTACTTGACATTTTGTGAAATGAAAACACGCTATATTTAACCCAATTTTATATTCTGTTTTGTTACAATACACTACAGATCCGGACAAGTTATATTCTGACGGCGACGTTATTTCCACTCTCGCATGTTAAAGGGGAAGTTCTATCACCGATTAATCGGCAGCTTCCGCCATCTTGGTTTTTGGCATTTTGTGAAATGAAAACACGCTATATTTAACCCAATTTAAAACATTTGTAATAAAACAACATATATATTGATAGAATATTAACATAGTAACACATAACGTATCATAAATCTAATAAACAATATGCTATTAGGCCGTAGCAAAATTTTCCCAATTCGCAGCGCCGATGAATGGCTTCAATTCTCTTTGTTTTTAATTCGCAACAAATGGGCACATGTCTTTATCAAGTTGTGAAATGTAAAGTCATCTAAGTATTAACTTCATTAATGTTTTTCAATTTGACTGTGTTTTAATGATGTATTAACAGCATATATGTGTAAACGGGAATATCCTCTCGAGTTTCGTTTCCACAAAAAATACCCGATAGAACCCTCCTTTTAACGGCGATATTCTGTGTTGTTCAAATACATTACAGATCCGGGCAAGTTATTTTCGGACGGCGACGTTGTTTCGACTCTCGCATGTTAATTTAGTCGTAATTAGCCGTAAGATAGATAATTTACAAAAAGGTATCACGTTTGTGATGAATCATCTTTGCTACAACCTCATAATCTATGTTTACTTTCCCGTTTCTATATGGGGAATGACAGTGATTTGATCTACAAACATACATGTAGTTGTGATTACATACATCTGTGGGGATCTGTGGGAAACGTTTTTATTCAACGTACACAAGTGGGTAAATTAGATGACACTGGGTTAGACTGTCGTCATTTAAATTATACATTTACTTCAATAAACGCCTACCTCAATTAAACGCCGGGTAAACCGATTTAAATCCTACAATCGCTGCCTCCTCTGTCTCTACAAGCCTTATTGCGAAGACGCCTGTCTTGAATAGGAGCCTGCCTTGATTAGACGCAGAGAGGCAGAGAAAATGTTGTAAGCGCGATATCTACTTGGACTAGAGTCTTCACATTTGGTATACATGAGTCTTCATTCGAGGAATATACAGACAACACTCGATTATTATGATGGGGGTGGGGGGGGGGGGGGGGGGGGGGGGTGGGGATGGGGGTGGCGGCTTGACAGTATATATCAAAGATAAGAGCGGAAGCGGAAATGTCGAACAGACACATACGCTGACCTATATATATAGGCCTATATGTCCTCATTTAGTAGTGACACGTACAAGACAACGTCGGCTCATTGATGACGTCAGGCGTGTTATGACGTCACGTGTAATCAGTCCCATGTTCGAGCTCACTAATACTAATACTAGCGAGAACCCGCTAGCGCTTCAATGGTTAAGTATAGGGAGCACGTGCGAGATTTCGCTAGAACTGGTCTTTTCCATAACACTTACTTCTAAATTGCGTCTCAAACAGACTTCCCACAGAGGATACTTCAAATTAAGATAGAAAATCTGAAGGGAGTAACGTCTCTGAAAATTTGCCTCAGTTTCAGACACTTGATATTATTGGCAGCGTTCTTTCCTGAGGACTCATTGTGTATTTTGAAAATAATTTTCAAGTCAAAACATATTTTGTAAATGCTATCTATGTCCTCAGATCTATGTCAAGGAACTCTTCGTCAAATCGCTGTATCACTAGGCTCTTGTGAATTGTGTATGGATGGGTTACACCCCTAGTTATATCCAAAATATTTTCGTCTTTGATGATGTCATGATGACTTTTGTACTTTATTTGCAGATGAGGTGTTTGCTGGTCATTCTTCTGGCGACCTTCAAAGTCATCGACGGGGAAGTTGCATGTGAAGTATGCCGATGCACGGAACAACACGTGGTATGTTCCGGTCAAGGACTTACCGCCATCCCAGACAAGATACCCCAAGACACAATCGTACTCCTTCTTGATAGGAACAACTTGCACACAATCCACGACATGACGTTTGCAAATCTGAAGAACCTGCAAAAGCTAGACCTTTCAAATAACCACATTGAAAGTCTTTCTCAGAGATCCTTTAATGGTCTAAACAACCTCCAAGATTTGAACCTTGCGTCCAACAAGCTGATGCTCCATCCTGAAATCTTCACAGAGAAGTTGTTTCGGTCCCTGCAGAAGCTCAACGTGCTCTGGCTGAACGACAATTATGTCTCTGATCCCCCAATCAACGCCACCTATCCTGATCAAGTTTTAAAGAACCTCCGGATGCTGAAGGAGCTTCATATTGATGGTCTGTCATGTCCCTTTGGGCCTGGGTTTAGAAGTCTGACAAGGCTGGTGAAGTTATCCCTGTTTGACGACAGTCACAGATGTGTCATGCAAAAACTGACGGATTCTACTTTCGAGTATGTTCCTAATATCACTCACCTCAACGTCTCCAACTGTGAAATACGCGACACAGAGCCGTCGACATTCTCACCTCTGAAGAGAATAGTTGATCTTGACTTATCTGGCAACCCTCATCTAGGTTTCAATCGAGTTGCGAAAGCTCTGCAAGGACTTTCAGGCTCCCCAATAAAGGTTTTGCGACTGAACCAACTCCACCAGATGCCCGACTTCTGCTCCAAACTCACACTGAATCTTGTTCGGCACTTGGAGAACACAACCCTAACTGAACTCTATCTAGATAGTAATGGGATGATAGACTTGGAAACAGAAGCTATAAAGAAACTTCCTAAAACTCTGGAGGTGTTGAGCATGAGAGACAACAGATTCATATTCACTTCCAACTGGTTAGCACTGATATATTTGACCTCCTTACAATATTTCGATATCTCTGATTTGAATAAATGGCATCCTATTAAGAGAGATGTGTCGTCAATCGAGAACAAGTCAGGATTTCAGTTTCCGATTATACCAGTCCCACCTAAGCTTGAAACCGTTGTAATCTCAAGATGCTATTTTCGTGGTGGCATCAAAAAGGCCATTGTAACCAAAAACTCTGTGAAGCGTATCACAGCAGACCATAGTCTTCTTGCTTTTTTGAACGGGGCAATCCAGGGTTTAACGCATCTTGAACATTTGGATTTGTCACACAATGTACTAAAGAATGTCACAACTGATGCCTTCAGTGCTATCCCATCTTTGAAGTCCCTGAACTTGTCTCACAATGACCTTGGGCAGGTACTACGGGATGATACGATGGGGAATCTTTTTGGGAAGTTAAAGACTTTGGAGATATTGAAAATAATAGTAAACAATATACAAGTTTTACCGAATTTTATTTTCAGAGGTCTAAGAGATGTTCGAGTAATTGACTTAAGCCATAACGAACTGGATGAATTTGCGGTTGTTATTACACATTTGAAAAAACTGAAATATCTTAACTTGGCCGACAACAAGATTCGATATCTGTCCAGTGAAGTCATGGCTTCTTTAGACAACGTCACGTTGAACCTGATGTCAAACCCTCTCTCCTGCACGTGTGAAGGTCTCGACTTTCTCAAGTGGATGTCAGATCACAGATCCCACATGCAACATCTTAACAGAACACAATGCAAAAATTCCGAAGGGAGGAGCGAAAATCTCACATTGATTGTTGACATCATAAACCGTCTGGATAACCGATGTAAAGATAACAAGGACATATTTATCTCATCAGTATGCATATTTCTCATGATCATATTTGTTATGATTTATCTGATTCTTTACCGTTTCCGGTGGAGACTGCGTCGGTTATATTACCTAGGTGCCAAAGGAAGGCGTCAAAATCTTGACAACCATTTTGCCGAGTATGTATACGATGGCTTTGTGTCCTACGCAGACGCAGACAGAAATTTTGTCATTGATGAGATGATGAATGAACTCGAACGCAAAGCCGGATTCAAGTTGTGCATCCATCATCGGGATTTCATCCCCGGGAGTATCATAGCTTCTAATATTGTCAATGCCATTCAGAACAGCCGGAAGACCATCATAATTCTCTCCCCTTCTTTCCTTAAAAGTGATTGGTGTAATTATGAATTCAACATGGCGCTGACCGAGGGTGTAGCACGCAGAGAAAACGTTGTTGTATGCATAATGTACAAATCTGTTGATTTCAGCAAATTGCCTAAGACTATGTCAGCGATGTTTGTTAAATACTCGTTTCTTCAATACGATATGGAGGGCTCCGATTATCGGATTTTCTGGAGCAACATTTGCGACAGTATCAGAACACCCCAATTTGAATAGATGTCTATTTACTCCAGTGTACAGAGATTACCGTATATAGGTCCATGTGCATTTACATTATGATATATTTGTTACTGCAATCTAAATAGATTTATATCGACTGTCCTATATTGACCTGTTTGAGAGGTCGCCCTTTCGTGTTCATCCATCCGTAAACTTTTTGCTTTTTTGACTTTTTCTCTAAAACCAATGACCCTAGAGAGCTGAAAAGTTGTGTGCAGACTCCATGGCCAATTGGGATTCTAAATTGTAGAATTCGTGACCTTGTGACCCTAGATAGGGTCACAACTTTAAAATCCTATTTTCATCTTCTTCTCCAGTAACGAAATGTCAAGACAGTTAACTATTGTGTGCAGACTCCTTGACCAATGGGAATAATAAATTTGAGATTTGTTGACCCCGTGACCCCAAATAGGGTCATAGGGTTCACGACCTTAAAATCTTATTTTCATCTTCTTCTCTAGTACCAAGAGGTCTAGAAAGCTGAAATCTTGTGTGCAGACTCCTTTGCCAATTAGGATTCTGTATTGTATATTTGGTGACTCTGTGACCCAAAATGTGGGACACAGGGGTCATGACCTAAAAACCTTTATTTTTTTGTTGATGTTTTTCTTCATTGCTTAGATCCTCAAACTTAGATACAACATCACTGAAGTCCTGATGAGCTACAGAGCCCATGGCTCCATATTTCTCTTTTTTATTATTCTTGAGCAGTACTTTTCATCGTATATTTGCTAAACGATGTTATAAGTTTTGAGAAAGCTCTAGCGAGATGAGGACTTTTTTTCTTAATTATATTGGCTTAGTGGAAAAATGTTGAACGGGACAGCCCTGTGCAATGGTGGATGTTACATCAACACGGTATAACCTTATATAAAAAAAACTGTTTATCTAATTTTATTTAGATTGTGGTTTATGCGCAACCTCAGTTCCTCCTTCTTTACAACGTCACAGGCGTAACGAAAAGATTTCCATATCTTCTCCTTCCGCCCTTGACCTCAACCATCGCATTTTCAGTGCTTAGATTATAACGTACTGCAGGATAATCGGATGAGCCAATTAGAAGACAGTTGTATTGCCTCTGTGACCGTCGCGTATTTTGAATTGGTTCTGAATGCAAACGGCGATTTCATTGGCTGTTTGTTAGCAGATGGTAAGGGACATAACTTGTGATCACAATAGGTGTCGCTGATTCGTTTCACCACTTCTGGCTGGGTAAAAAATGGAGAGATCTCGATACATTTTCACCTTGCCGTGGGAAGATGCATTTACCCTTGTCCTTGAAGAAGTTGTTGACTTTGTGGTCATGTTGATTAACAGCGTATTATTGCAAGCACACAAGAAAAGGATTGTTTGGAAAAAACACTATTAAAAAGTGAAAAATGACTAAAAACAGCAAACATTTTACTTTTGACAGAACCTATTTTCATGAACGTAGTGCTTTCATCACCTGGTGCCCCATGGGGATGCCAATTTTGAAAAATGTGCAGTTGACATGCTGTTTTATGGTTTAATTACATTGAGGACACCGAACTGCTGATCGTAAACCCACAGGCCCTTGGGTCATTGCTTTCCACACTATTTAAAACAAAAACAAAACACAAACACAACAAAATTAAACAAATTTATGTTTTTAAGTTTGAGATGACCCCCGATTCTCATGCCTTCACAATCTATTAGTCACCTCAAACTTTTAAAAATGTTTTTAAAATTTATTTTGATATAGTGTGAAGAGCAATGAACCAAAGGCCTGTGACTAAATCCGGCAGCTAAACCCACTACTAGCAAGCCTAACCATTCGCACCCCACTACACTACATTGACAAAACATGACATCGCATGAGTCTTTTCTCAGCAACAAGCAGGCATAGGTATTTACTTTCGCACGGCCTGCTCCTCAAAACAAACATTAAGGCAAAGATAGGAAACACGAGTTTGCGTCTGGAATGCTCAATATACGCGGAACAAAGCAATGCATATTATGGATTTCATCCTTGAAGAGGATTTAGATATTCTTTTCATAACTGAGTACTGGCTTCATAGTCATGGTGATGAAGCAAAAATCGCGGAAATGACACCACCTTCATTTTCTTGTGTCAACTCCGCTCGTGTAAATTCATCCGGTGGAGGCACAGCCATTATATACAAGTCTTCTCTCATCATCACTCGTCACCAGGCAAAAACAATTGAAATTCCTAAATTGTTTGAAATGTTAGATGTTTGTGTTACAGTTGATAAACATGTTTTCAGGGTGATTTGTATTTATCGGCCTCCACCATCTCGGAAAAATTGTCTCACAAACACTCAGTTTTATCATGAAATGTCTAATCTTTTCGCATCTCATCCTGGTAGAAAACTTTATTTCTTTGAGACTTCAATGTTAATTTTAATGATAAAGAAAATCCTTTTGCTAAGAAGTTTGTCAATCTACTTTCTTCGTTTGGACTCAAGCAACATGTATCTGTCCCAACGCACACATCTGGAAATACTCTTGACTGTGTAATATCGCATGAAGATAATAGAACCATTTTAGATGTTTCTGTGCAAGACAAACAATTGTCTGACCACTTCTTAATTTTCGGTACAATGAATGCATGTCGACCTATTAAGAAGATGGAGACAGTGACATGCCATAATCTAAAAAACATTGACCATCTTGAGTTTCAACTTGACCTGGTAGAATCTGCATTGCTGTGTGACCCACCATCTGATGTGAATGAACATGCTAAACTGTATCATGACACTCTCTCCACACTACTTGATAAGCATGCTCCACCTGTAGTGAAGAAGGTCCAAGTGCGCACATATACACCCTGGTACTCACAACAAGTGCTGATAGCCAAGGCTGCACGTCTACAAGCTGAAAGGAAATGGCGAAAAAGTCATCTTGAAATAGATCGTCAACTTTACAAGCAAGCTCGAAATGCTTCAACAACTGTCATTCGTAACTGCAAGAAGGATTACTGTCTTCAGCAGCTTTCCAATATGAATGAAAAACCCAAAAGATCATATGCTTTTATGAACAAATTGCAAGGCAAGAGGACTGAATCCAAACTTCCACCTTCTGCATCAAACCGGACCCTTGCTGACTCATTTAACAACTTTTTTCTTGACAAAGTTGACATGATACGACACAATCTCTCTGATTATATCACAGTTTCTCAAGATGTTGATAATAGCAGTACTCAGTACAGTGTGCAACCCCTGACTGATCTCGCTTTATTCACAAACTCAGAGATACGCAGTGTTATTCGATCATCAAAGCACACTACCTGTGTTTTGGACCCAATCTCAACCAATATTATACTCAAACATTTGGATGTGATTCTTCCATGTATTACGAGTATTGTGAATAAGAGTATCAAAAGTGGAATGTTTCCAGAGTTTTTCAAAACAGCTGTAGTGAAACCTCTCCTCAGGACAATCTGGATCCATCACACTTGAATTTTTTTAGACCGGACTCAAATTTGACATTCCTATCCAAAGTCATTGAAAAAGCTTTTCATATTCGACTTAAATGTCATCTTGCGGAGAATGCAATCATAGAAAAGTTCCAGTCAGCTTATCACAAATTCCAGAGTACTGAAACAGCCTTACTAAGAGTCATAAATGATATTCGTGGAGCAGTAGATCAGGGCAATATGGCAGCTCTGATATTGCTGGATTTGTTTTCAGCATTCGATACAATTGATCACAATCTACTTCTAGACAGACTCCGACATCAATATGGAATAGGTGGGACAGCACTACAGTGGATATCATCTTATATTAAAGGAAGATCACAATTTGTGATGATTGGAAACGACATTGTCATGACACTGTCATCCACCGACAACTTGAAATCTGGTGTCCCACAGGGATCTGTACTTGGTCCAGTGTTATCCAGTCTCCCTTTATACTGTTGGAATTTTCAAAAAGAACCTTCAGCCAATGATATGCGTTGTATTAGTATCTTTGAAATTCTATTGACCAATGACCACAGCTGTATCAAATTATGAACCACGTGACATTGTGGGTAATCCGAAATAATTGGCACAAACAAATGTGGATTTTGATTATCAATATTTGTCAAATAGATAGAATTTGTCTTCAATGTTTCATCAGAATCAACGATAAACCTGTTATCTGCAATTCAAATCAATATCACAAGTAACAGGGCGCTTTTCTATAAGTGAAGTACATTATTTGGCATTCCAGAATCGGAAACTACGTTCCGTTTGGTTAACAGTTTTGCTGGTTATGATTGATTCGGAACCCGGCGCAACATCCGGCATACGCCGCCGAAAATGGTGAAACCGGCGTACGCCTAAGGCGTAATCCGAATGCTTCGGTTTGAAATGACAGGCGAATGTGTCGTATAATGGCTTACAAATGCTATCCTCGCGACATTAAATAACTATATTTTCTTTGACTTTGCATTTGACAACTAGATACTTTGACGAACTGATTTATTTTAGAATAATACTGGTTCTTTAAAACAATGCCTAATACGCTAATAAAATGTCAATTCATGTTTTGAAGTAATTTTTTCTCATATAAATGACATATTTATTGAAGCTAGTTTGAGGGATGATGACGTCTTCCTGTCTGTACGCCGATACACTTCAATTTAAGCCTGGCTTCAGAACGGTGCATGTACTCCGGTCACTTGGTCACTGTAAATGCCGCTAAAACGAATCAAACATAGCCACTGACCTACTTTTCCAAGATTTTGCTGTTGTCGAGTTAGCGAAGGCAATGTAATAGAGTTGGTCTCCATAGATTAAAATCTAAAACTTAAAAGCATAATCGCCACACGGTAAATTGACATAATTGTTTGAGAGCTTTACATTTACATATGGTAACACGGTATGTTGTTTTCTGCGTTGGTTGCTGTCTTGGAACTCCCGTTACATTTTGTCCTTAGGGTTAGAACAAGTCCGAATCCTTTCGGTGATACTTGGAATAATACATCCGATCGAGGTCTTTGTGACAATTGACTGTAAACGTGTGATATTGCATTATTTATACAAAGCGTAGGATACAAAGGGTAATTCTAAGGAGAGAAAATAAATCATAAACATGTTAACAAGTTTTAAAACAATTAAAATGCCAGTCTATAAATTTCGAACAAATAACACTTGATCTAGACATTAAGACAACTATATATATAACATTCAAATCCTATGCTTATGCAGGCTCAAATTTTGTAAAATGGATATATTTACTTGTGCACTTTCATTGAAAACGAGTGAGTAAAACTTATCTCAGGTAATACATGTGTATGCAAGATTACGTGACCAAATGGACATGTTAGATGTTACACGGGTAGGTCTTACGCCAACCTCTGTAATGTCAAAACAAACTAAAAATGTAATGATATAGTTATGCGAGGAACTCTTTAATGACAATATGAAATTAATTTTGCATATGTTACGTGAAGTGAACTTATTAAGATAAGGTTTCATACAGTTGTTGATGGTTCCGATACAAAACTAGCTAAACCGAAATATTGAATAGAATATAGATTTGCTCCTTCAGCCTTTCCTCACGCAATACGTCCTTCCTTAAGTGTATGTTCTTCCTCAACCCTTTCATCATATATTGTGGGACACCTGCCAGTCCATCCAGCACCCATATTCACCTGGAATCACCTCCCACTAAATCAAATTACTAACAATCATCAACTATATATACCCAGGTGCCCCAAGCTTGCCTTTTTAAAGGCTTTTCTTGTTTGTTCTCTATTGTGGCAGTACTTCAAACATCATCTCACAGCACCACCTCCTCCACCACCACTCATATGCCGATGACTGCCAGTTGTACAATCACTTCCATTATCATTACTCAGAAGAAGCTCTTTTGAATATAGCTAATTGTACCAGGTCCTTGAATTCTTGGATGACAGAAAACAAACAAACAAACATTTGAATCATTCATATCAAGTCTTAAAGGTGCAGTAGCACGTTTTTTGCAAAATTTATTTTTTCAAAATTCCTATTTATAATGATAGTTTATGTCATTTAAATTAACTTTAGAGGGTAAAACATCTTATTACACAAATCAATAATCTGTAGTGGTAAAAACTATGTTGCGTATAAAGCAAAAATTGCATGGCGGCCATTTTATTGTGAACACAATTTATTATTTTGTGTAACAAAAACGATTCCCATGGCTTTACCGAAACATGTACACTAATTTTAAACTTTATTTTCCGAAGAGAGAATGATGTTTTACTATTGGTGAAATTATTTTTCAAATACATTTCATCAACTTTTTTGAGCAAAAAAACGTGCTACAGCGCCTTTAAAGCCTATCTTTTTGTTCAGTTCTATGGTACATAAGGACTTTCACAATCGCAACAATTATATACATGGATTATTGCTGTGTGAACTGAGCACATTCAAATGTTCATGACCATTATTATTATTTATTAGCATTATATGTTTAGCGCTTTGAGCATGCTTTCGAGCGTGAATATGTACGCTTTATAAATATGCACTATTATTATTATTATTATTATTATTATTATTATTATTATGGGATAACTGTACAATAGAACAGACAAATTTACGTGAAAATCTGCATATAGATGCAATACGAACTGTTCGAGGCACCAGTCATGATGATTTATACAGGGAAACCAACTATGGCACCTTAAAAATAGAAGATATCGTTTCAAACTTACTACTTTCCATAAAATGTATCATCGTATGGCTCCTGACTATCTAAACGATCTAGTACCAGGTAGGGTATCGGAACAAAGTAACTATAACCTTAGAAACAGTGCTTCCATTCAAACAATTAACTGTAGAACACAGAGATTTTCACAATCATTCTTACCAAGCGCTATTAGCTCATGGAACTCTTTGCCCGTCGAGGTAACCAACGCTACATCGTTCAATGACTTTAAATATATGATAAAACCAAAAGAAACTCGCAGCTATTTCGACTTAAACCTCGGGAGTAGATTTTGTCAAATTGTTCACCGTCGCCTTAAGCTCGGCTGTAGCGATCTAAATGCAGACAGATATAATCGACACATTTCTGAAACATCGAAGTGCTCTTGTGGCCATTCTATTGAAGACGTTGTCCACTACCTGTTCACATGTCGAACTTATCAACATTTAAGAGTTAATATGTATTTTTATACTCGTGGGTATGATATCCAGACCACCTTGTACGGTAACGGCTCATTGGATAACACAACAAATAACGAAATTCTGAATTCATTACACGAGTTCATTTCCAATAGCAAACGTTTCGTTTAATTGTTACTAAATAAATAATAAATATATTCCACAAAATTTGATTAAGAGCTGCAGCCCACTCCATTTCTAGGCATACACAACAAAATGCAAATTCCAAAAAGAATCATTGATATGTTCATTTCTATAGGTTGTTCGCTTGCTTAAGTTCATATTTCATGTTATTAGAGATGTTCTGTTTCCAGCTTGTTCATTTGTTGTACTGGAGCGGTGTTCAAATATGCCTTATGGCTTGTCTCCAATCCAGATTTCATTTTGTGAAATAAAATATGTTTAAACCATACAGTATCATTAATGTATATCAGGAATAGAAGTGGCCCCAGGACTGAGCCCTAGGATACTCCGGATAGTACAGCTTTCCTATTGGATTTATACTCGTTAATTGCTTCCTGTTGAATCCTACTTTCTAGATAACTTTCGAACCATTTCATTAGTTCGCCTTGGATACCGTAAGTTTCCTGCTTATGAATGATTCCTTTATTCCAGACCTTATCGAAAGCTTAACTTATATCACAGAAAACTGCTCTAACTTCTTTTCCTTCGTCAAGAGCTTTAGCTATGAAATTATACAGATAGGTCAACTGATTTGATCTGAAAATGCATCTACGCAAGAATGTAAAATGTAACGATTGTGTCTTTAACACAACAAGTCATTATGCTAACAAGTATTTCTGTTAAATTTGAAGCTAATTAAAACAATAATATCGATGTAATGTAAGTATTATCAAATCTTATTTTCACAAGAGCAAATGGATCTTGATTAGAAGATCTAACTAATGGTGCGAAACTCAACTGTTAAGTTCATACATTAGTTTCAGAGATACCAACAATTAAATATAAACGAACATTATATTAAGAGAGAGACATGCATATTCAGACACAAATATAGAGAAAGGGGGAGAGACACAGACACAGACATCTATATAAAAATAGTTTGACTACTTGCGAGAAAGCACATATTGGAGTTAAATCACAATTTGAAACCTAGTGCAGACTTTTAATGTTCAGTGCTGGTTCAGTGTTTAGTTAAAATATTCAAATAATGAAACAAGGGTAAGCTCATGTAGAGATCCGGATAACGATTCCGAGAATCCGGTGCTGGTTGAGTTGTTAGTTATTGACATAATGAATCAAGGGTTGATAAAGATATGAATAACGAAACAAGGAAAACGGTACTATGACGAATGAAGGGTATTTGGATATTTGGATATTTGAATCCGCTGCTGGTTCAGTTATTAGTTACTCAAGTAATGAATAAAGGGTATATGGATATTTGAATAACGAATCCGCGAATCCGCATCTGTTTCAGTTATTAGTTATTCGAATCCGCCAAACCGCGAATACGGTGCTGGTTCAGTCATTAGTTATTCAAATAATGAATGAAGGGTATCTAGAGATTTGAATAACGAATCCGCATATTTTCAGTTATGTAACTTCAGTCTCCCTTATGAAATGAATCTGAATCGTCCTTACAAATGGCTAGCTCAAAAGAATAGCTTCATTCGGTATTATTTCACTGAAAAGATGCATCTATCTACGTAAAACAATTGGCTTCGGATCAAGAGGTCCATGGTTTGACTCCCACCAGGGGCACAGCAACTTTGTCTACAGTAGAGAACTGTTCCATGTGCAGTAAGATCTGGGTACAATGCTACACAAACAAAACAGTGCAGTACAACCAATGGTTCGCTAGTTCCAGCCGTTGCTCGCAGCTTTAACCGCAATACATAGCCACATGGCGTTACAGGCCCTCCCTGCAGCCAATATAGTGAAAATAGTGAAATTGCCAATAGGGAGTAGAGTGTTTTTATCCATACAATGTTCTCCCTAAATTAAAATTCGAACGTTTTTTTTTTCAAAATCATTTATTTCACTCAAGTACCACGGATTTACATGCACAGTGCGATACATGGTATAAATATCGCAATACAGCCTTCATCTGCAGTACACAAATGTAAGAACATGCATAAACAGCGATAACAGCTTACAATGAAATTGACAATACAATGATATAACTGTAGTTTCGGTTGACATTTTGTAGATTATACTATAAAATTATTTTTTATTTCATCTGATCGTCTTTGGCATTCAGAATAACATTTTATATTATACACATTGGATACACTGAAGCATAACTCTGCTTCAGATACAAAAGCTAAGAGTTCATCACAGACCATGAAGTCTGGTTAGATATTTTAATATAATTGAAGTAATTCTGTAAGAATCCAATAGTTTCAATGAATATAAAAGGATTGGTTGCAAAGGTTGGTGAAATAAATGAACAGAATAATGTTTAAATATTAAATAAATTTAAATACGACAACTTTTCTATTGTGAACGGACAGAACGTTTCGAATTATATGCTTACTCCTCACTCATTATCAGGTGGATTGTGGGGTGTGACAAGGTTGCAACTTGTTATACCCCACATAAAACCTGATGAAGGAGTAAGCATATACTCCGAAGCATCGTGTATGTTCACAATGAAGAAGTTGTTTAACCAGATTGACATTCTTCCAATTGAGAGAGAGAGAGAGAGAGAGAGAGAGAGAGAGAGAGAGAGAGAGAGAGAGAGAGAGAGAGAGAGATTGTGTGAAATAAGTAAGATAGTCGTAACTTACTCGTAAGAACGTTGTAACAAAGTGCTGCTGGCACTTTGGTTCATCAACGAGTTTTAATATCCGAGTGACCCGTGGCCTGTTACAATCTCATACATCTCATATACAAAGCTCGTTAATGAATGTAACGGTCAAGCAGTAGTCTACTGGCATAATCAGCAAGCCATCTATATCTATATACTGATATGCCAGTCAAGCGGTAGTCTGTTGGCATAATCAACAAACCATTTATATCCATATGCCAAAACCATTAATTAAGCTAGCGGTCAAGCTGCGGACTGTCCCATCAACACTAGTATAAAAGGACGCTGACAAGAGGTCCGAGTCAGTTGTGGCTTGCGACCCTCTCCATACCAGTCCAACTCCTGTCCTAAGAAGCATAAGTCGATGAGCTAGACCAGACCGGTGACGGTTGTTGTAAACCTTGCAGAAGAATAAAACCTTGCTCTCTCCAAGCTGATCCAGACTTGCTCGTGTTCTCCTTACGACGAAAGTGCTACACAGGGTTCTTTTTGGTGCCGTTACCCGGATTGTCTGATCAGAAAGGGTGAGTAGGAAGTTGTTTTCTATGTCTGATTCCAGGTTCAACTAACTATCAACCCGACTAGTTAAAATCGCTTAGCTCTTAGGACAGTAACAGATAGAAAGTAATTAAACCTTTAGCAAATATAATATATCTAGCAACTATATATCTAAACAACATCTAGCGTTATTTAGCTCTCTTAAGTGTTATTAACTACCAATAACATATTTCAAATAACTATTCGAGAATAATAAGAGACCAGTAGAATGGCTGAACAGTTAATTGTCGAATTTCCAAACACTCAATTGAAAGAACTTTCTCAGGCTATAGGCTATGACATCCGTCAACTTGCAGATGCAATTAAAATGGAAATAGATCCGTTAAGGACGTCATTGGATACAAACGCTGTAGCCCAGGCTTTTCCGTGTTATAAGGGTGACCCGAAAGAATTTAAAGAATTGATTAAGGCCATTGAGAAATACGTTAGGTTCGCGTCCATAGAGGAAGGGAAGATAAAGCTGGTTGCCTACCAAACTAGTAGGGGGGCAGTGAGCAGTTTCCTCCAGGGATTCATGGACTGTAATGCAGAATCTGATTGGCAGACGATAAAGCATCCACTGTCAATCAGGTTTGAAGATGTAGGCGATGCTCAGCATTCGTTTAACCTCCTACAAAGGGTTGAACAAAGGGAGCAAGAGCCAATCCAAAGCTATGCAGAGAGGGTCATAGCTCTGGCTGACGAGGCCTGTGAGGAAAACCATCAGATAGCCCTACAGCAGCAACATAAGGCATTCATAGAAGTGCATCGACAAGTGCGAAAGGCGAAGAAAAAACAGAAGCGATATGCTGACAAAAATGCTAAGGAGATTGACCTCAAAGTTGGTGACGCAGTATATCTCAAGATACACCAGCGCCAGTCAAAGTTACAGAACAAGTGGCGACCATATTACAGGATAATAGAACAGAAATCGCCACTGACTTTTGTCATCAGGAACCAGTTGAATGGTACCACAGTAACGGCTCATGAAGCTCACCTCCGTAAAGCAAACCTAGAAGAATGGCCCAAGCCTGCAGATACCAACGGCAGAAGGTTACGAAAAGCGGCTTACGTTGTCCCACCAGAAGGCAGCAGTAGCTCTGATTCAGAATCTGACACTCCGTTGCAGACACTGGCGACTAAATATCGCCATGAGTGCTCTGATCCGTCCGATAAAGACGACATTCCGCTTATGGAATTGTCTCACCGATTGAGGCAAGAAAATGAAGGACGCATACAAGACAAGGCGGTAGACATTTCTGACATGGAAATAGATGAAATAACGCACAACACAACGCAAAAGTCCGAGAAGAATATGCAAGGTTTGAAATACCTCTTAGAGGCCATTTCAAATATATTGTAGACAGGCTAAATATCACCATGAGTGCTCTGATTCGTCCGATGAAGAGGACATTCCGCTCATGGAATTGTCTCACCGATTGAGGCAAGAAAATGAAGGACGCGTACAAGACAAGGCGGTAGACATTTATGACATGGAAATAGATGAAATAACGCACAACACAACGCAAAAGTCCGAGAAGAATAAGCAAGATTTGAAATACCTCTTAGAGGCCATTTCAAATAAATTGTAGACGATCGTTTTATTTTATTTTTTTGTTTCGGGTAATGGGTTGGATTCGCCTAGCCTTATGGATTAACCCTCTACATGCTATTATCTTAAGAGAGAACGTCCTTTTCCAAAAGCTCAATGATGTTACCCTGACTAAGTCTCATTGGCATGCCACCTTTATCATTGACCTCGGGTCGTACTCTACATTTATCACTCGAATAGAACGGGATATAGCTTTGTTATCCAATGCAACTAGGGTGGTGTTAAATAGTCACTATGGTCCTTCAAAAGATAATATTGTAAGTTTGTTTAGAAGCCTCGATGAGGAAATTATTGCAGCAACGTTAAGTAAGGATATTTTAAAGAAGGAGTTTCAAGATTTTGAAAGCTTAGGACAAACACGCAGAAAGCGATCTTTCCTACCATTCATAGGAAATGCACTTAGTTTCTTGTTTGGCACAACATCTGCCGATGATTTGGATAAAATTCATAGGAATGTTGAACAGTTGTCACAAAACCAACAGGCTCTTGTTCATGTTGTTAAGGATTCCTTGTCGGTAATAAATACCTCCAGGGCTGAAATTGCAGAGAATCGCCATGAGATAAATAATTTAGTAGTCAGTATGGATAAAATTGACAAGAAATATGCTAATATTACTATGCAAATAGAACGGCAAATACGTAATTGGGAACATTTAATGAAAGTTTATCTCCAGTATTCTCTTTTTATGGGGGAAATAAAGGGGATATTGCAGCAACTGCGGCAGTTCCTGCAACATTTACATCTTCAACTCAATGTATTATCATTCGGAAGGTTGTCACCAAGCACGATTACACCTGAAAATTTAAGGAAATTATTATTAGAAATCCAAAGTCACTTACCCCGTCAAATAAGATTGCCTGGCAATCCCATGAAAGATTTGTGGAATTTCTATACAACTTTGAAAAGTAGCACAGTAATATTCAATCGAAAGATCCTAGTCATTACACCTATTCCACTATTAGATGCCCTAAGCTCTCTTGAAATTTTCAAAGTACATAATCTACCTCTGCCCAGTATGTTTACCTTGGCCGATAATGTAACGTTACATGATATGGTAGCACATTATCAATTGGAAGGTAAAGCCTTAGCAATAAATAAAGAACGTACCAGATTTACCCTATTGTCCGAGGAAGAATTAAGAGATTGTACCCAGTTTTTGGAAGGTTATTGTCATATTAAAAGTCCCCTTTATCCTGTAAACCTCAGCAATTTCTGCATAACAGCTATTCTAACTGGAAATTCTTTCAAAGCACGTTATGTTTGTGAAGTAACAGTAAAGCCAAGTGCCACATTACCACAAGCAGAATATATTTCGGACGGATTTTGGATGGTGGCTACCAATCATAAAATAGTATTTTCCATAGTTTGCACACAAAGAGAGCACAATAATCGTGATATTGTAGTCGACCCACCTATGGGATTAATTAGACTAAATACAAGCTGTACAGCATTTCATGACTCTTTGACGTTACCACCTTACTATAAAGCTAAAAGTAAATATGACATACCTAATTCATTTACTGAAGTGGTATCAACATTCCCTAGCTGTAGTATTAAATTGTGGTCACCATTTATCGATCACGTAAAGAAGGTAAACTTGACAAAATTACCTCCCTCTCTCAAAGAAGTCAGCTCGATTCCAATGTCCACAATGATTAAGCAACTAGATAGCATCAAGGATATACCAGAGATACAGCCTAGTAGTTGGACATGGAAACATTGGGTAATATTAATAGTATTAGGAATAAGCATATTAATAGTGATAGCCATAGGAGTCGGGCTTGGTAGAAGGTTGATCCTAGGAAGAAGGCGTGGGAGATACATCCCTACCCTACCTGAGTATGAGAAGGCTCCTGTTCACCAGGACGACGGTGAGAACGTCGGCAGAGATAGCCCCACTGCACCTCTCGAAAGTAACAACGTCATCTATCCAGTCCTGCGGTTCGGCGGTAACCCCTAGACGACAGAAGCAGAAGACTACGCTGGAATGGCGTGAAGGATTGCCAAGGGTGAAAACCGAAGGACGAGGAAATAGGCGGAAGACCTAAAAGTCCGATGGCAAGGAGGAGTAATTCCGGGGATGGATATGGAATTCTCCAACCACGAAGAAACATGAACTGTACATAGACTCCATATATATGATTGTGTATATTGGACTGACATATTCTACGGAATGACATGTCACGTGATGTTTGTTTTAAAACAATGGAATCTTTTAGTGTATTGAATGCTTACCTATGTATATTGTCAAAGAATGTTGGATGTGTATATTATGACTGTTATATGTTTAATTATATAGGTCGTGGTCTGGCTCATAAATACAAAGGTTAACTAGAGAAATCTGTACCATATTTCTCAAAAGATAGGGGCGAATGTAACAAAGTGCTGCTGGCACTTTGGTTCATCAACGAGTTTTAATATCCGAGTGACCCGTGGCCTGTTACAATCTCATACATCTCATATACAAAGCTCGTTAATGAATGTAACGGTCAAGCAGTAGTCTACTGGCATAATCAGCAAGCCATCTATATCTATATACTGATATGCCAGTCAAGCGGTAGTCTGTTGGCATAATCAACAAACCATCTATATCCATATGCCAAAACCATTAATTAAGCTAGCGGTCAAGCTGCGGACTGTCCCATCAACACTAGTATAAAAGGACGCTGACAAGAGGTCCGAGTCAGTTGTGGCTTGCGACCCTCTCCATACCAGTCCAACTCCTGTCCTAAGAAGCATAAGTCGATGAGCTAGACCAGACCGGTGACGGTTGTTGTAAACCTTGCAGAAGAATAAAACCTTGCTCTCTCCAAGCTGATCCAGACTTGCTCGTGTTCTCCTTACGACGAAAGTGCTACACAGGGTTACACTTAATAATTTAACATTGACTTGCGGCCATCATAGCGATAAGACAATTCCTGAACTGTATGTGGAAATTCACATATTATTTTAGCTACTGAATAACATATTCCTCCACTCCAGAACGGCATTTCATACCGAGATATTCCTTTTCAAATGACACGTTTGAAAGTATATTCACACTTAACTTAAATTTAAAAAGAACATTGAAAATAAAACATCACACAATTGGTGCGCAGAGACAATTGTATCAAATGAATAAATGAAATTACAGTATGGTAATTCATGGTATAGAGCTTAACTGGAGGTAAAGGGAGAATAACCTATGCACAGCATCCCATTCATTCAAAAGTTTTGTCATGCCTGTTTCACTCCAAGAAAGCATTTGTACCAAGATATTCCTTTGCAAATGACACATTTTAAAGTAAATTCACACTTAACTTAAATAAAAAAAGAACATTAAAATTGGTGTGCGGAGAATGTATCAAATAAATAACTGAAATTATACAGTTCATTTCAGTTGGGGGAGAGGAGATGGAGTATCAAGGGCTTCAAAACCCCCACTTTGGAAATTTTTCCAATGTCATTTTGATGGACCACGGAGGTGGACCCCCCTCCCCTTTTCAAAATTTCTGGATCCACCACTGCAGTTGTGTTGTGTTGAACAAAATCATAAGTTGCACACGACATTTACATATAACTTGATTTATCAAAGGTTTTAAAGGAACTGATGACATAGTTATTATAATGAATGATCCATCTAACATAATGGATCTTATAAGTGTATCACTGAGTAATACAAAACCTTTTACATTGTGAAACATTGAGAACGCTCGCCCACTTCTCCATCAATTCATGTGTACACATATAATGTTCATTCAGTCTTAAAAGTTGATACAGAACTCACATACAGTGACAAAAGTGAGTTATTGCTTAACGCTATTTCGGCAGTATTGCAGCCATTAGCGGCATGATTGTGAAAAAAAGAACGATTGAATATCAATGCATCCAGTATATTACAGAACATGTTAATATTGAATATACACAAATGTATACATTTGATACAAAGAGATTAAAGTTTTGTAATCGAGAGTCAAGTCCCTTTTTTTTAAAATGGCACTTTTAACAAACAGGTTAATGGGCGATTTTCATGAGCAAGATATACTTTAGAACTGAAGGATATTTACAATAATATCAAGTAAGTATTTACTTCTTAACTCTGGGAAATCGGGGGCAGGCCAAAATGCAATTGAATGCATTGTCATGGAGGCAGAACATAGTTTACACATTTTGTTTTTATAAATTTAGCTCCATCGTTCAACTTCAATTGGCAAATTTCATACAGAAAGTGCAGTGAGCCCATGATTGCCGAAATTTATCAACTTTCTTCCTAACACTGTTTCTTGCAAGATTCCTTCAACTGAATTGAAATTAAATTAAATTAAAATTAAATTCTGGCTGGCTAGACATTTTTACAAAATTCAAGATTCAAGACCATTCAAGACAAGTACTATATAAAAAATGTATGGGTTGTGAAATAAATAAACAAAACTAAAACATTAATCTTACAAAACAATTGGACACTGATCTAGATTATGTCTTTGAAGGGCTAATAAAATTGAAATACACAAGAAAATATGGTTTTCTGGATAACAACTTATTTATTGTGAACATTCAAAACGTTTGAAGTATATGCTTACTCCTCACACTTTATCAGGTGGATTGTGGGCTGTGACAAGGTTGCAACTTGTTATACCCCACATAAAACCTGATGAAGGAGTAAGCATATACTCCGAAGCATCATGTATGTTAACAATAAATTGTTGTTATCCAGATTGATGTTGTTCCAATTGTTATTCCTATTCATCAGATGCTAGACAATGCACATCATGGCACAGGAAGTTGTTATTCATAGTCATGATAAGCCATAATTATATTATTAAAGTATACATGGCATTAAGATAGTAAACATGTAACATTGCTACATTTGGGACCACACCTTCACGAGTACAAACTGTTAAATCCTTTTACAAGAATGTGTACTATAAGTGAGATCCAAAATATAACAAGTTGTGCAGAAAACTTTTGAAAAGTAGGATATGACACTTAAGACAAAATTGAACGAAAAACTTAAAAGGTATTTAGGTCCTGGTGGACCATTATCAAAATGTGATGAATTTTTTTTTAAAGAAACAAGATAAGTTTGAATCCAATTTGAAATCAAACTTTTGAAATTTTGAAATAGTTTAAAGTCATGTAGCCCCTGATGGCCCATCATTAAGATGTGCTGAAATATTTTAGAAAAGCATGAACATTTTGAATTTGTTCCAAAAGGTAAATTTGGAAATAGTTGAATAACACAAAGACCCTGGTGGATCATCATTAAGATGTGCTGAAATAATTTAGAAAAGCATCACAATTTTGAATTTGTTGCTAAAGTGAAATTTGAAATTTGGAATGAGTTGAATGGCACATTCATTAAGATGTGCTGAAATAATTTAGAAAAGCATGAACATTTTGAATTTGTTCCTAAAGGGAAATTTGAAATTTGGAATTAGTTGAATGGCACAAAGGCCCTGTTGGCCCATCATTAAGATGTGCTGGTATATTTTAGAAAAGTATGAACATTTTGAATTTGTTCCTAAAGGGAAATTTGAAATTTGGAATTAGTTGAATGGCACAAAGGCCCTGGTGGATCATCATTAAGATGTGCTGAAATAGTTTAAAAAATCATGGACATTTTGAATTTATTGCTAAAGTGAAATTTGGAATTTGGAATTAGTTGAATGGCACAAAGGCCCTGGTGGATCATCATTAAAGATGAGCTGAAATATTTTAGAAAAGCAAGATAATTTTGAACTCAATCCGAGAGGGCAATTTCAAAATTTGGAATAAGTTGAAAGCAACTTAGGCCTTGGTGGACAATTATTAAAATGTGCCGAAATATTTTAGAAAAGCAAGACAATTTTGAATTTGTTCCTAAAGGGAAATTTGTAATTTGGAATTAGTTGAATGGCACAAAGGCCCTGGTGGATCATCATTAAGATGTGCTGAAATAGTTGAGAAAGGCAAGACAATTTTGAATGTGTTCCTTAAGGGAAATTTGTAATTTGGAATTAGTTGAATGGCACAAAGGCCCTGGTGGATCATCATTAAGATGTGCTGAAATAGTTTAAAAAATCATGGACATTTTGAATTTGTTGCTAAAGTGAAATTTGGAATTTGGAATTAGTTGAATGGCACAAAGGCCCTGGTGGATCATCATTAAAGATGAGCTGAAATATTTTAGAAAAGCAAGATAATTTTGAACTCAATCCGAGAGGGGAATTTCAAAATTTGGAATAAGTTGAAAGCAACTTAGGCCTGGTTGGACAATTATTAAAATGTGCCGAAATATTTTAGAAAAGCAAGACAATTTTGAATTTGTTCCTAAAGGGAAATTTGAAATTTGGAATTAGTTGAATGGCACAAAGGCCCTGGTGGATCATCATTAAAGATGAGCTGAAATATTTTAGAAAAGCAAGATAATTTTGAACTCAATCCGAGAGGGCAATTTCAAAATTTGGAATAAGTTGAAAGCAACTTAGGCCTTGGTGGACCATTATTAAAATGTGCCAAAATATTTTAGAAAAGCAAGACAATTTTGAATTTGTTCCTAAAGGGAAATTTGGAATTTGGAATTAGTTGAATGGCACAAAGGCCCTAGTGGATCATCATTAAGATGTGCTGAAATAGTTTAAAAAATCATGGACATTTTGAATTTGTTCCTAAAGGGAAATTTGAAATTTGGAATTAGTTGAATGGCACAAAGGCCCTGGTGGATCATCATTAAAGATGAGCTGAAATATTTTAGAAAAGCAAGATAATTTTGAACTCAATCCGAGAGGGGAATTTCAAAATTTGGAATAAGTTGAAAGCAACTTAGGCCTTGGTGGACAATTATTAAAATGTGCCGAAATATTTTAGAAAAGCAAGACAATTTTGAATTTGTTCCTAAAGGGAAATTTGAAATTTGGAATTAGTTGAATGGCACAAAGGCCCTGGTGGATCATCATTAAGATGTGCTGAAATAGTTTAAAAAATCATGGACATTTTGAATTTGTTCCTAAAGGGAAATTTGAAATTTGGAATTAGTTGAATGGCACAAAGGCCCTGGTGATCATGGGATCAAATGATTTTGAATCCAATCTGAAAAGAGATTTTAAAAATTAGAATTAGTTGAAAGGTTCTGAGGCCTTTATGTGCTTAAGTACTTTAAGAAAAACAAGTTGAAAGGCACTTAGGCCCTGGTGGACCATTACTGGTATTAAAATGTGATGAATTTTGTTTTAAATTAAGCAAGATAAGTTTGAATCAAATAAGAAAGGACATTTTTGAAATAGTAATGCCCGGTGGACCATCAGTAAGATGTGCTGAAAAAAAATTAGAAATGCAAGATAACTTTGAATTCAATCCGAAAAGGGAATTTTTTAATTTAGAAGTAGTTGAAATGCACTTGGTTGACCATCATTAAAATGTGCAGACAATTACCGAGAAAAGGAAGTTTATGACTCGATTAAAAAAGGAAATTTGGAAATTCGGAACAATTTGAAAGGCATTTTAGAAGTAATTTACAAGTATTTTAGAAAGCAAAATAAGTTTGAATCTGACACGAAAAGGGAAGTTTGACCACCATTGACCATCATTGACCATCATTGACCATCATTAAAATGTGTAATTTAAAAAAGTTGTTTTTTGTATCTAATCTAAACTGATTATTTTGAAATTTGGTATTTGGCACATCATTAAGCTTTGCGGAACATTTAACAAAAAGCAAGATAATTTTGAATCCGAGGGGGGAATTGAAAATTTGGAATAAGTTGCGCTGAAATATTTTAGAAAAGCTAAAGTTTAAAGATAAAGATAGTTTTTACCAGGCCGGAAAGGGAAATTTTGAGGTGAGGTGGTGAGGTGAGTTAGGGTTTAAAGCCGCTTTCAAGATTATTTCACTTATATCGCGGCTGCTAGTATTACGGCAGGGAGAAAGCCCGCAACGCCATGTGGCTATGCATTGCGGTGCAACCTGCGAGCAACGGCTGGAACTAGCGAACCATGGGTGGTACTACGCTGAAATTCAGTGTAGCATTGCACCCAAACCTTACTGCGTGTAGAACAGTTCTCTACTGCAGACAAAGTTGCCGTGCCCCTGGCGGGATTCGAACCCCGGACCTCTTGATCCGAAGCCGAACGCGCTAACCACTGCGCTATCCCGCCCCCCAGGAAATTTTGAAATATTCCCAGGTGGACAATTGTTGAAATTTGTCTGAAAAGTAAGAGGATGTTCACTGTCGATATTGTGATCCAAAATAAAACAATGTTAAATCATTGACCTTGACTATTTTGAAATATTTTAAAGACAAATTTGGAATGTGTTCTAACAAACTTGTTCATTTAACTATCATTATATTAGAAAAAAAACCCCATTTAGATCAGGAAAAAAAATAATGCAGGATCGTTATTTACACTACAGAAATTGTGATCCGAAATACAACAAAGTTAAATCATGAACTTATGCTGATCAACTGATAAAGATAAAACATATTTTAGAAGAATGGAATAAGTTATGACGAACTTCGTCTTGGTTTACCATATTTACATTAGAAGAACATACTACTTACATAGTGAATACTAGTACATGGGATCAGACCATCTGCATTAGTACAAACTGTTTACCTTTTTGGGGACGCGTCCCTTACGGATCGTCCCAAAAGTAAAAGATTTAGAACTAATGCAGATATTCTGATCCAAAATATAACAATGTTAAATAGTGAAGTTGGGCTAAAGGTCAAGATTATTTTTTGAATGACTTTAAATGAATTTGGGTTACCATATTTACATCAGAAGATCATGTTATTTAAATAATGAATTAAAGATATTGTTATATATGGGATCAGACCATCTGCATTAGTACAAACTGTTTACCTTTTTGGGGACGCGTCCCTTACGGATCGTCCCAAAAGTAAAAGATTTAGAACTAATGCAGATGTTCTGATCCAAAATATAACAATGTTAAATAGTGAAGTTGGGCTAAAGGTCAAGATTATTTTTTGAATGACTTTAAATGAATTTGGGTTACCATATTTACATCAGAAGATCATGTTATTTAAATAATGAATTAAAGATATTATTATATATGGGATCAGACCATCTGCATTAGTACAAACTGTTTACCTTTTTGGGGACGCGTCCCTTACGGATCGTCCCAAAAGTAAAAGATTTAGAACTAATGCAGATATTCTGATCCAAAATATAACAATGTTAAATAGTGAAGTTGGGCTAAAGGTCAAGATTATTTTTTGAATGACTTTAAATGAATTTGGGTTACCATATTTACATCAGAAGATCATGTTATTTAAATAATGAATTAAAGATATTGTTATATATGGGATCAGACCATCTGCATTAGTACAAACTGTTTACCTTTTTGGGGACGCGTCCCTTACGGATCGTCCCAAAAGTAAAAGATTTAGAACTAATGCAGATGATCTGATCCCAAATATAACAATGTTAAATAGTGAAGTTGGGCTAAAGGTCAAGATTATTTTTTGAATGACTTTAAATGAATTTGGGTTACCATATTTACATCAGAAGATCATGTTATTTAAATAATGAATTAAAGATATTGTTATATATGGGATCAGACCATCTGCATTAGTACAAACTGTTTACCTTTTTGGGGACGCGTCCCTTAGGGATCGTCCCAAAAGTAAAAGATTTAGAACTAATGCAGATATTCTGATCCAAAATATAACAATGTTAAATAGTGAAGTTGGGCTAAAGGTCAAGATTATTTTTTGAATGACTTTAAATGAATTTGGGTTACCATATTTACATCAGAAGATCATGTTATTTAAATAATGAATTAAAGATATTGTTATATATGGGATCAGACCATCTGCATTAGTACAAACTGTTTACCTTTTTGGGGACGCGTCCCTTACGGATCGTCCCAAAAGTAAAAGATTTAGAACTAATGCAGATATTCTGATCCAAAATATAACAATGTTAAATAGTGAAGTTGGGCTAAAGGTCAAGATTATTTTTTGAATGACTTTAAATGAATTTGGGTTACCATATTTACATCAGAAGATCATGTTATTTAAATAATGAATTAAAGATATTGTTATATATGGGATCAGACCATCTGCATTAGTACAAACTGTTTACCTTTTTGGGGACGCGTCCCTTACGGATCGTCCCAAAAGTAAAAGATTTAGAACTAATGCAGATATTCTGATCCAAAATATAACAATGTTAAATAGTGAAGTTGGGCTAAAGGTCAAGATTATTTTTTGAATGACTTTAAATGAATTTGGGTTACCATATTTACATCAGAAGATCATGTTATTTAAATAATGAATTAAAGATATTGTTATATATGGGATCAGACCATCTGCATTAGTACAAACTGTTTACCTTTTTGGGGACGCGTCCCTTACGGATCGTCCCAAAAGTAAAATATTTAGAACTAATGCAGATATTGTGATCCAAAATATAACAATGTTAAATAGTGAAGTTGGGCTAAAGGTCAAGATTATTTTTTGAATGACTTTAAATGAATTTGGGTTACCATATTTAAATCAGAAGAGCATGTTATTTAAATAATGAATTAAAGATATTGTTATATATGGGATAAGACCATCTGCATTAGTACAAACTGTTTACCTTTTTGGGGACGCGTCCCTTAGGGATCGTCCCAACATTAAAAGATTTAGAACTAATGCAGATATTGTGATCACAAATATAACAATGTTAAATAGTGAAGTTGGGCTAAAGGTCAAGATTATTTTTTGGAATGACTTCAAAAGAATTTTGGTTGTCATATTTACATTAGAAGAACATGTTATTTGAATAATGAATTAAAGATATTGTTATATATGGGATCAGACCATCTGCATTAGTACAAACTGTTTACCTTTTTGGGGACGCGTCCCTTAGGGATCGTCCCAAAAGTAAAATATTTAGAACTAATGCAGAGATTGTGATCCAAAATATAACAATGTTAAATAGTGAAGTTGGTCTAAAGGGGAAGATTTTTTTTTGGAACGACTTCAAAAGAACTTGGGTTACCATATTTACATTAGAAGAACATGTTATCTAAATAATAAATTAAAGATATTGTTATAAATGGGATCAGACCATTTGCATTAGTACAAACTGTTTACCTTTTTGGGGAAGCGTCCTTTATGGACCGCCCCAAAAGTAAAAGATTTAGAACTAATGCAGATATTGTGATCACAAATATAACAATGTTAAATAGTGAAGTTGGGCTAAAGGTCAAGATTATTTTTTGGAATGACTTCAAAAGAATTTTGGTTGCCATATTTACATTAGAAGAACATGTTATTTGAATAATGAATTGAAGATATTGTTATAAATGGGATCAGACCATCTGCATTAGTACAAACTGTTTACCTTTTTGGGGACGCGTCCCTTAGGGATCGTCCCAACATTAAAAGATTGAGAACTAATGCAGATATTGTGATCCAAAATATAACAATGTTAAATAGTGAAGTTGGGCTAAAGGTCAAGATTATATTTTGAAGTGACTTTCAATGAATTTGGGATACCATATTTACATCAGAAGAACATGCTTTTTAAATAATGAATTAAAGATATTGTTATATATGGGATCAGACCATCTGCATTAAAAAAAACTGTTTACCTTTTTGGGGACGCGTCCCTAAAGGATCGTCCCAAAAGTAAAATATTTAGAACTAATGCAGATATTGTGATCCAAAAAATAACAATGTTAAGTAGTGAAGTTGGTCTAAAGGGCAAGATTATTTTTTGGAATGACTTCAAAAGAACTTGGGTTACCATATTTACATTAAAAGAACATGTTATTTGAATAATGAATTAAAGATATTGTTATATATGGGATCACACCATCTGCACTAGTACAAGCTGTTTACCTTTTTGGGGACGCGTCCCTTAGGGATCGTCCCAAAAGTAAAAGATTTAGAACTAATGCAGATATTATGATCCAAAATATAACAATGTTAAATAGTGAAGGGTATAGGTTCAAGGTTATAAAAACTTTTCAACTGGTGCGAGCATATCCCCCAAAGTATGATACAAAACTTTAAATAGATTGAAGATCCTGTTTACATGTAAAAGTTCTGTGCCAAACTCAGTTACACATGTGAAAAGTTTAAGGACGCCAAACTCCCTTTTAGACCTTATAAGTCTTCATGAGCTAAAAAGCTAAAGTGAGGTGATGTGACTTTTAAGAGTATTTCACTTATATCACGACTGCTAGGCAAGGAGAAAGCTGTTAATGCCATGTTGCTATGCATTGCGGTGAAACCTGGGAGCATCGGCTGGAACTAGCGAACCATGGGTGGTACTACGCTGAAATTGAGTGTAGCATTGCACCCAAACCAAACTTGCTTATAGAAAAATTCTCTACTGCAGACAAAGTTGTCGAGCCCCTGGCTGGATTCGAACCCCGGACCTCTTGATCCGAAGTCGAAAACGCTAACCACTGCACTATCCCGCCCTCTCAACCAATAGACACTACAAGCCTTTTAGGCGTTATATGTCCTGATGGGCTAAAAAGTAAGACCATATTTAGTCAAACTAGTCAGCTTCTGCATGTCATCCTTTGTTGTCATTTGGTTTGTCATCTTCCTTGGTCATACTGTGACATAGGATCTTCTTTAATCCTTGCGTATCCTCTGAAGTAAGCACCTCATCTATTAAAACAGAAATATGTTTTATATTTTTTAACATCAGTATGACATTTTGCACATTTCATCTCTAATGATTAAACAAATGAATAAGAGATTTACAACAAACATGTCTTACTTAGTGTATGAAAGCAACTAAATGAATATATGAATAATATTCTTTTGTAATCTATTTGAAAGCATTTACGTGCATAAATCATACTTTAAAAACTTTTTTGTTAGGCATTTCATGAAATAAAAAGTTCTGATAAATACTGTGCTGCATAGAAATGGTTCATACCGTGATGGAATGTCATCATCTTCGGTTGTCCACTAGGTCCTGGTCCGGCATGGTATCCTCCTAGGTCTTCCTACGACATGGCACTGTTAAAGGTCTTCCTTCGGTAAAGCATCTTGGTCTTTCTCAAGCAAGGAATCCTAGGTTTTCCTCTGACAAGACATTCTCTTAGGGTTTCCTACGGCATAGTGTCGTCCTAGGACTTCCTCTGGCATAGTGTCATCTCAGGACCTCTTCCGACAAGACATTCTGCTTCTAGGTCTTCCTCAAACATTGTGTCATTTGAGGACTTCCCGCAGCAAGACATTCTCCTATGTCTTCCTCCGGCTTTGTGTCGTCCTAGGACTTTCGCCGGGATAGTGTTGTCCTAGGTCTTCTTCCTGCATATTGTCTATCTAGGACTTCTTCCGACAAGACATTTTTCTATGTCTTCCTCCAGCAAGGCATTCTCTGAGGTCTCCCTTTGACAAAGCATATGACTTCCTCATGGTCCTCTTGCATAGCATCCTCAACGGTAACCCTCAAACATGGCGTCATCCTTGGTGTCCTCAGACCTTGACTGATCCTTGGAGATGGCATCTTCCAAGGTTGTCTTCTGACATGGCATCTATATGTCATTTCCTGGTCGTCCTAGGTCATGGAATTATGTTGACCTCTGGTATGATTTCCCTCTCGTTCGCTCTCTTCCATGCCACACTGTGTCCTGTTTGCCCAGGTGCGTGTTATGAAGCTAGCAACCAGAGGTGTTGGAAACATGTCTGAGGGGAGGGGGAGCCTATACCTGAGGTGTATTCTACATTCTAAACTTGCGCATCCACACGGGGAACTGTGTGGTCCCTAACAACCACGATAAGCATGGTCCCTAAATCTAAACAAGGCATGCAACCTTGTTATACCAATCCTGGCAAAGCCTGCAGCTATTCACCCCTAAACTAATGGTTGGGATAGCTGACTTAGGATTGAACACCTCAAACAGACAAAATCTCCAACAACAAGTGTCACAGCCCATCATAACAGCATGGCACCTTCTTGTGTCGTTCTCTGGCATCCTTAGTTGACATCTGACAATAAGCAACATTGGATTGAAAAGATGGGTTATGAACAAAATATAACAGTTTTATTTAAATCAAACCAGAGATGAAAATTTTTGAAGAAGTCACTGCACTACCCTGCAGTAGTGCGATATACAGTTTATATTTCTCATAAGAAAACTAAATAACTATATAAGTTTAACAAAAGTTTTAAGAACGAATGTATGTGCATTTGAAATGCTTTTGAAGCATTCAAGAATTTATAAAAATTTGATAAATGTTTTTCTCAAAAGAAATGGTTCATACCTTCCTCGGTCATCACATGACAGGGTATCCCTCTGATCTTCTTCCGGCAACGTCCTCCCAGGTCTTCCTCCGGCATGACGTCCTCCCAGGTCTTCCTCCGGCATAGAGTGCTCCCAGGTTTTCCTCCAGCATGGAGTCCTCCGAGGTCTTCCTCCGGCATGGAGTCCTCCAAGGTCTTCCTCTGGCATGGAGTCTTCCAAGGTCTTCCTCCGGCATGGAGTCCTCCCACGTCTTCTTCCAGCATGGAGTCCTCCCAGGTCTTCCTTTGGCATGACGTTCTCCCAGGTCTCCCTCCAGCATGGAGTCCTCCCAGGTCTTCATCTGGTCCTGTAAAATGTACTTATTGCTTAGATTCATTTGCTGTGAATGTGGTTTGCTGTATGGTGCAAAAAATAGTTCTATCAATTAAATAGGCTTAATATTATTTCATGTAAAGCACATGTACTATAGGTAGCCTTAATCATGTCCTCTTAGCTGAATGTAAAATATAAAGTCTTCTAGCGGCCAAAGATAATATAATTCTGGAATTTTAAACTTTTGATAAGATCTGTAATAGAAATTTAGTCGAGTAATGTCAACTGACAATCAGCAATTATTAATTGGATAAACTAATGACAATTTCATAAGGGTTGTCAACAAAATGTAACAGTTTTATTTAAATCAAACCATACGTGACAAACTTTGAAGTAGTCACTACCTAATCAAAACAATGAAGTCAGCAGCTCATATCAAACAAACATACCATTTATTTCTCTAAATTTCAGTAAATGATATTTTCAGTGTTCACATCTAGTTAATGATTTAATACAAGCACTGCAGTTGTGCAATATAAGTCTATATTTCGCATATGAAAACTAAATAAATATATAGGTTTAACTTTCTTTTTGATTCTAAGACCAAAAAGAAAGAATGTATGTGCATTTGACATGCTTTTGTAGCATTCAAGAATTTATGAAAAGATTAACATTGATAAATGTTTTTCTCAATAGAGATGGTTCATACTTTCCTCGGTCATCACATGACAAGGTATCCCCCTGATCTTCTTCCGGCAACATCCTCCCAGGTCTTCCTCAGGCAACGTCCTCCCAGGTCTTCCTCCGGTATGACGTCCTCCCAGGTCTCCCTCCAGCATGGAGTGCTCCCAGGTCTTCCTCCGGCATGACGTCCTCCCAGGTCTCCCTCCAGCATGGAGTCCTCCCAGGTCTTCATCTGGTCCTGTAAAATGTACTTATTGCTTAGATTCATTTGCTGTGAATGTGGTTTGCTGTATGGTGCAAAAATAGTTCTATCAATTAAATAGGCTTAATATTATTTCATGTAAAGCACATGTACTATAGGTAGCCTTAATCATGTCCTCTTAGCTGAATGTAAAATATAAAGTCTTCTAGCGGCCAAAGATAATATAATTCTGGAATTTTAAACTTTGATAAGATCTGTAATAGAAATTTAATCGAGTAATGTCAACTGACAATCAGCAATTATTAATTGGATAAACTAATGACCATTTCATAAGGGTTGTCAACAAAATGTAACAGTTTTATTTTAATCAAACCATACGTGACAAACTTTGAAGTAGTCACTACCTAATCAAAACAATGAAGTCAGCAGCTCATATCAAACAAACATACCATTTATTTCTCTAAATTTCAGTAAATGATATTTTCAGTGTTCACATCTAGTTAATGATTTAATACAAGCACTGCAGTTGTGCAATATAAGTCTATATTTCGCATATGAAAACTAAATAAATATATAGGTTTAACTTTCTTTTGGATTCTAAGACCAAAAAGAAAGAATGTATGTGCATTTGACATGCTTTTGTAGCATTCAAGAATTTATGAAAAGATTAACATTGATAAATGTTTTTCTCAATAGAGATGGTTCATACCTTCCTCGGTCATCACATGACAAGGTATCCCCCTGATCTTCTTCCGGCAACATCCTCCCAGGTCTTCCTCAGGCAACGTCCTCCCAGGTCTTCCTCCGGTATGACGTCCTCCCAGGTCTCCCTCCAGCATGGAGTGCTCCCAGGTCTTCCTCCGGCATGACGTCCTCCCAGGTCTCCCTCCAGCATGGAGTCCTCCCAGGTCTTCCTCCGGTATGACGTCCTCCCAGGTCTCCCTCCAGCATGGAGTCCTCCCAGGTCTTCATCTGGTCCTGTAAAATGTACTTATTGCTTAGATTCATTTGCTGTGAATGTGGTTTGCTGTATGGTGCAAAAATAGTTCTATCAATTAAATAGGCTTAATATTATTTCATGTAAAGCACATGTACTATAGGTAGCCTTAATCATGTCCTCTTAGCTGAATGTAAAATATAAAGTCTTCTAGCGGCCAAAGATAATATAATTCTGGAATTTTAAACTTTGATAAGATCTGTAATAGAAATTTAATCGAGTAATGTCAACTGACAATCAGCAATTATTAATTGGATAAACTAATGACCATTTCATAAGGGTTGTCAACAAAATGTAACAGTTTTATTTAAATCAAACCATACGTGACAAACTTTGAAGTAGTCACTACCTAATCAAAACAATGAAGTCAGCAGCTCATATCAAACAAACATACCATTTATTTCTCTAAATTTCAGTAAGTGATATTTTCAGTGTTCACATCTAGTTAATGATTTAATACATGCACTGCAGTTGTGCAATATAAGTCTATATTTCGCATATGAAAACTAAAGAAATATATAAGTTTAACTTTCTTTTGGATTCTAAGATCAAAAAGAAAGAATGTATGTGCATTTGACATGCTTTTGTAGCATTCAAGAATTTATAAAAAGATAAACATTAATAAATGTTTTTCTCAATAGAAATGGTTCATACCTTCCTCGGTCAGCACGTGACAGGGTACCCCCCGGATCTTCTTCCGGCAACGTCCTCCCAGGTCTTCCTCAGGCAACGTCCTCCCAGGTCTTCCTCCGGCAGGTCTTCCTCCGGCATGACGTCCTCCCAGGTCTCCCTCCAGCATGGAGTCCTCCCAGGTCTTCATCTGGTCCTGTAAAATGTACTTATTGCTTAGATTCATTTGCTGTGAATGTGGTTTGCTGTATGGTGCAAAAAATAGTTCTATCAATTAAATAGGCTTAATATTATTTCATGTAAAGCACATGTACTATAGGTAGCCTTAATCATGTCCTCTTAGCTGAATGTAAAATATAAAGTCTTCTAGCGGCCAAAGATAATATAATTCTGGAATTTTAAACTTTTGATAAGATCTGTAATAGAAATTTAGTCGAGTAATGTCAACTGACAATCAGCAATTATTAAATGGATAAACAAATGACCATTCATAAGGGTTGTCAACAAAATGTAACAGTTTTATTTAAATCAAACCATACGTGACAAACTTTGAAGTAGTCACTACCTAATCAAAACAATGAAGTCAGCAGCTCATATCAAACAAACATACCATTTATTTCTCTAAATTTCAGTAAGTGATATTTTCAGTGTTCACATCTAGTTAATGATTTAATACATGCACTGCAGTTGTGCAATATAAGTGTATATTTCGCATATGAAAACTAAAGAAATATATAAGTTTAACTTTCTTTTCGATTCTAAGATCATAAAGAAAGAATGTATGTGCATTTGACATGCTTTTGTAGCATTCAAGAATTTATGAAAAGATTAACATTAATAAATGTTTTTCTCAATAGAGATGGTTCATACCTTCCTCGGTCATCACATGACAGGGTATCCCCCTGATCTTCTTCCGGCAACGTCCTCCCAGGTCTTCCTCAGGCAACGTCCTCCCAGGTCTTCCTCCGGCATGACATCCTCCATGGTCTTCCTCCGGCATGGAGTCCTCCCGGGTCTTCCTCCGGCATGCAGTCCTCCCAGGTCTTCATCTGGTCCTGTAAAATGTACTCATTGCTTAGATTCATATGCTGTGAATGTGGTTTGCTGTATGGTGCACACAATAGTTCTAGCAATTAAGTAGGCTTAATATAATTTCATGTAAAGCACATGTACTATAGGTAGACTTAGTTATGTCCTCTTAGCTGAATGTAAAATATAAAGTCTTCTAGCGGCCATAGATAATATAATTCTGGAATTTTATACTTTTGATAAGATCTGTAATAGAAATTTAATTGAGTAATGTCAACTGACAATCAGCAATTATTAATTAGATAAATTAATGACAATTTCATGAGGGTTGTCAACAAAATGTTACAGTTTTATTTAAATCAAAACATAAGTGACAAACTTTGAAGTAGTCACTACCTAATCAAAACAATGAAGTCAGCAGCTCATATCAAACAAACATACCATTTATTTCTCTAAATTTCAGTTAATGATATTTTCAGTGTTCACATCTAGTCCATGATTTAATACAAGCACTGCAGTTGTGCAATATACAGTCTATACTTCGCATATGAAAACTAAATAAATATATAAGTTTAACTTTCTTTTCGATTCTAAGATCAAAAAGAAAGAATGTATGTGCATTTGACATGCTTTTGTAGCATTCAAGAATTCATGAAAAGATGAACATTGATAAATGTTTTTCTCAATAGAAAGGGTTCATACCTTCCTCGGTCATCACGTGACAGGGTATCCCCCTGATCTTCTTCCGTCAACGTCCTCCCAGGTCTTCCTCAGGCAACGTCCTCCCAGGTCTTCCTCCGGCATGACGTCCTCCCAGGTCTCCCTCCAGCATGGAGTCCTCCTAGGTCTTCATCTGGTCCTGTAAAATGTACTTATTGCTTAGATTCATTTGCTGTGAATGTGGTTTGCTGTATGGTGCAAAAATAGTTCTAGCAATTAAGTAGGCTTAATATTATTTCATGTAAAGCACATGTACTATAGGTAGCCTTAATCATGTCCTCTTAGCTGAATGTAAAATATAAAGTCTTCTAGCGGCCAAAGATAATATAATTCTGGAATTTTAAACTTTTGATAAGATCTGTAATAGAAATTTAATCGAGTAATGTCAACTGACAATCAGCAATTATTAATTGGATAAACTAATGACCATTTCATAAGGGTTGTCAACAAAATGTAACAGTTTTATTTAAATCAAACCATACGTGACAAACTTTGAAGTAGTCACTACCTAATCAAAACAATGAAGTCAGCAGCTCATATCAAACAAACATACCATTTATTTCTCTAAATTTCAGTAAGTGATATTTTCAGTGTTCACATCTAGTTAATGATTTAATACATGCAGTGCAGTTGTGCAATATAAGTGTATATTTCGCATATGTAAACTAAAGAAATATATAAGTTTAACTTTCTTTTCGATTCTAAGATCAAAAAGAAAGAATGTATGTGCATTTGACATGCTTTTGTAGCATTCAAGAATTTATGAAAAGATAAACATTAATAAATGTTTTTATCAATAGAAATGGTTCACACCTTCCTCGGTCAGCACGTGACAGGGTACCCACCGGATCTTCTTCCGTCAACGTCCTCCCAGGTCTTCCTCAGGCAACGTCTTCCAAGGTCTTCCTCCGGCATGACATCCTCCCAGGTCTTCCTCCGGCATGGAGTCCTCCCGGGTCTTCCTCCGGCATGGAGTCCTCCCAGGTCTTCATCTGGTCCTGTAAAATGTACTTATTGCTTAGATTCATTTGCTGTGAATGTGGTTTGCTGTATGGTGCAAAAATAGTTCTAGCAATTAAGTAGGCTTAATATTATTTCATGTAAAGCACATGTACTATAGGTAGCCTTAATCATGTCCTCTTAACTGAATGTAAAAAATAAAATCTTCTAGCGGCCAAAGATAATATAATTCTGGAATTTTAAACTTTTGATAAGATCTGTAATAGAAATTTAATCGAGTAATGTCAACTGACAATCAGCAATTATTAATTGGATAAACTAATGACAATTTCATGAGGGTTGTCAACAAAATGTAACAGTTTTATTTAAATCAAACCATACGTGACAAACTTTGAAGTAGTCACTACCTAATCAAAACAATGAAGTCAGCAGCTCATATCAAACAAACATACCATTTATTTCTCTAAATTTCAGTAAATGATATTTTCAGTGTTCACATCTAGTTAATGATTTAATACAAGCACTGCAGTTGTGCAATATACAGTCTATACTTCGCATATGAAAACTAAATAAATATATAAGTTTAACTTTCTTTTGGATTCTAAGATCAAAAAGAAAGAATGTTTGTGCATTTGACATGCTTTTGTAGCATTCAAGAATTTATGAAAAGATTAACATTGATAAATGTTTTTCTCAATAGAGATGGTTCATACCTTCCTCGGTCATCACATGACAGGGTATCCCCCTGATCTTCTTCCGGCAACGTCCTCCCAGGTCTTCCTCAGGCAACGTCTTCCAAGGTCTTCCTCCGGCATGACATCCTCCCAGGTCTTCCTCCGGCATGGAGTCCTCCCGGGTCTTCCTCCGGCATGGAGTCCTCCCAGGTCTTCATCTGGTCCTGTAAAATGTACTTATTGCTTAGATTCATTTGCTGTGAATGTGGTTTGCTGTATGGTGCACACAATAGTTCTAGCAATTAAGTAGGCTTAATATAATTCCATGTAAAGCACATGTACTATAGGTAGACTTAGTTATGTCCTCTTAGCTGAATGTAAAATATAAAGTCTTCTAGCGGCCAAAGATAATATAATTCTGGAATTTTAAACTTTTGATAAGATCTGTAATAGAAATTTAATCGAGTAATGTCAACTGACAATCAGCAATTATTAATTGGATAAACTAATGACAATTTCATAAGGGTTGTCAACAAAATGTAACAGTTTTATTTAAATCAAACCATACGTGACAAACTTTAAAGTAGTCACTACCTAATCAAAACAATGAAGTCAGCAGCTCATATCAAACAAACATACCATTTATTTCTCTAAATTTCATTAAATGATATTTTCAGTGTTCACATCTAGTTAATGATTTAATACAAGCACTGCAGTTGTGCAATATACAGTCTATACTTCGCATATGAAAACTAAAGAAATATATAAGTTTAACTTTCTTTTCGATTCTAAGATCAAAAAGAAAGAATGTATGTGCATTTGACATGCTTTTGTAGCATTCAAGAATTCATGAAAAGATTAACATTGATAAATGTTTTTCTCAATAGAAATGGTTCATACCTTCCTCGGTCATCACATGACAGGGTATCCCCCTGATCTTCTTCCGTCAACGTCCTCCCAGGTCTTCCTCAGGCAACGTCCTCCCAGGTCTTCCTCCGGCATGACGTCCTCCCAGATCTCCCTCCAGCATGGAGTCCTCCCAGGTCTTCATCTGGTCCTGTAAAATGTACTTATTGCTTAGATTCATTTGATGTGAATGTGGTTTGCTGTATGGTGCACAAAATAGTTCTATCAATTAAATAGGCTTACTAATATTTCATGTAAAGCACATGTACTATAGGTAGCCTTAATCATGTCCTCTTAGCTGAATGTAAAATATAAAGTCTTCTAGCGGCCAAAGATAATATAATTCTGGAATTTTAAACTTTTGATAAGATCTGTAATAGAAATTTAATCGAGTAATGTCAACTGACAATCAGCAATTATTAATTGGATAAACTAATGACAATTTCATAAGGGTTGTCAACAAAATGTAACAGTTTTATTTAAATCAAACCATACGTGACAAACTTTGAAGTAGTCACTACCTAATCAAAACAATGAAGTCAGCAGCTCATATCAAACAAACATACCATTTATTTCTCTAAATTTCAGTAAGTGATATTTTCAGTGTTCACATCTAGTTAATGATTTAATACATGCACTGCAGTTGTGCAATATAAGTGTATATTTCGCATATGAAAACTAAAGAAATATATAAGTTTAACTTTCTTTTCGATTCTAAGATCAAAAAGAAAGAATGTATGTGCATTTGACATGCTTTTGTAGCATTCAAGAATTCATGAAAAGATTAACATTGATAAATGTTTTTCTCAATAGAAATGGTTCATACCTTCCTCGGTCATCACATGACAGGGTATCCCCCTGATCTTCTTCCAGCAACGTCCTCCCAGGTCTTCCTCAGGCAACGTCCTCCCAGGTCCTCCTCCGGCATGACGTCCTCCCAGGTCTCCCTCCAGCATGGAGTCCTCCCAGGTCTTCCTCCGCCATGGAGTCCTCCCAGGTCTCACTCCACCATGGAGTCCTCCCAGGTCTCCCTCCGCCATTGAGTCCTCCCAGGTCTTCGTCCGGCATAGAGTGCTCCAGCATGGAGTCCTCCAAAGGTTTTCCTCCGTCATGGACTCCTCCCAGGTCTTCCTCCGGCATGGAGTCCTCCCAGGTCTTCCTCCGGCATGGAGTCCTCCCAGGTCTTGTGGATCCAAAACTAACAATGTGGAAAACTTCATATTTGATGTATGTCTGATACTGTTCCCAGCAGTTAGTACCCGGTACATGTATTACATGAACTTGTTTTAGATAAGGTCAAAACTGAATACTGTTATTGTTGAACTATTAAACAATTGTTGTTATAATCTAGAGAAACGTTTCAAAATCTACCAATATAAGATAAGATGTCAGTTTAATTTACAATTACATAATTTTAGTGAATTTCAGTGTGAACCTGCTACTTCTGAAATTACTCTATCAAGCATTATCCGATCCCTAAACCCAAGTTATATATCCGCTATTGAATAAAGTGACTCACCTTGGTCTCTATGGCCAGCATGTCCAGGTGCATGTTGTGAAGCTAGCAGACACCTGTTGGGAAATTGTCTGAGGGGAGGGGGAACCTATCCCTTAACTAAACCTACTGGTGAGGTGTATCCTACATTCTAAACTTGTGCACCCACACGGGGAACTGTGTGGTCCCTAACTACCATGATAAGCATGGCCCCTAAATCTAAACAAGGACATGCAGCCTTGTTATACCAATCCTGGCAAAGCCTGCAACTAATCACCCCTAAACTAATGGTGGGGATAGCTGACTTAGGATTGGACACCTCAAACAGACATCTCCAACAACTAGGGTCACGTCCCTTCACAACAGCAGCCCTTAGAGGTCCGAGTAGGATGGCATTCTGTTAAAAAATAAAGAAAATAAATGATGATGATCTACTCAGGATTTCATCGTGGTGATCAACCATATAACCTAATTTGAGAAATATCTATTGATGTTAAATGTGAAACATTCCTCCATTATATTGAAACTGACAAATAAAGATACAAAAATATAAATAGTAATCGGACAACTTTGAACATGCCATTAGCTCCACCCACAAATTTTTGCATCACCCACGAGACATAACGAACAACACTGGAGTTCACAGAACAATGATTATTGCTATTACGCAGTTATACATATTGAAGTAAGTTGGGGTTTAACGCTGCTTTCAAGAGTATTTCAACTATACATATAAAAAAAAGTTACCAGCAAAACTTGTCTGAAGAAAGGAGACAATGTGTTAGTAAAGTAACCGTATGGTATTAGAGATTCATAAACTAGCAGTTTAAGAAATTTATTCAGATAACGTTTTGCTTCTTTTTGGATATTTGTATATACATGTTATGTTATACTGAGAAATGAAAGTGAATATTGGTTGCTGTAATGTGTGTAATTCCATTCTTGTAAGTCAACAGATCAATTTTAGTAGCCTTAGTCATGTCCTCTTAGTTGAATATAAAATACAAAAACTTCAAGCGGCCAAAGATAATATAATTCTAGAATTTCAAACTTTCGATAAGATCTGCAAAAGAAATTTAATCTAGTGATGTCAACTGACAATCAGCAATTATTAAATGGATAAAATGTTGTTTTGACATCTGAAACCTAAAATTTATCACGTAGTGTATTCACAGGGCAATAGTTCTGTTTGGTAAGAAATCAGTACCATTACATCTTCAGTCCTAATTTCTTAAAACGTCAATAGTTGTAATTTTTCTTTGAACAGAAATACAATAAATGAATTATACTATGATGTATGAATTTGCTGGCTTACAAAGTATGTCCCTATAAAACATAATTTAAAATAGACTTTCCTCGGCAGCGATATTTTGCTTTTTTACATGTATACTGTTGAAAATGTGGTCACATTTCTTTTGTGGTTGCATGCAGTTTCTGTGCTAATGAAATTGACGAAAACCTTAGGATCCTCAGAATGGAAAAATGAAAAGTGTCAATCGTACAGTGTAACTTTTCATCCTTTCTCATTAAATGATGGAACAAGTAAAGCTCAAACATAATCTTAGGTGAGGTGATTTAGGGTTTAACGCCGCTTTTAAGAGTATTTCACTAGTATTAGAAAGAGAAAGCCCACACGGCCATGTGGTTATGCATTGCGGTGAAACCTGCGAGAATCGGCTGGAACTAGCGAGTGAGTGAGTGAGTGAATTATTGCTAAACGCCGCTTCGGCAGTATCGCAGCCATTGGAACTAGCGAACCATGGATGGTACTACGCTGAAATTCAGTGCAGCATTGCATCCAAACCTTACTGCGTGTAGAACAGTTCTCTACTGCAGACAAATTTGCCGTTATTGCCTGGCGGGATTCGAACCCCGGACCTCTTGACCCGAAACCGAACGCGCTAACCACTGCGCTATCCCGCCGTTTAAACATAATCTATTGTCAACTATCCACGAAAAAATGCAAATGTCAAGACAAGACAATGAGTGAGTGAGTGAGTGAGTTATTGTTTAACGCCGCTTCGGCAGTATTGCAGCCACTAGCGGCGAGACAAGACAATGAAGCTAGATCAACAAAAGTTTAAAAACAAAACTGACATTGCAAACACACCCTGGCAGATTTATGGTTTCCAAATGTACATAGAAATAAATGTGACAATTTCAATTGCCGTTGTAAAAATCAACTACGTCAAAATTAAAAATAATGTGCCCTACTTGTAAGAAGTCAGAATCAACGAACAATTCCAAGACCTTAGAGTCACATTAGAAATAAAGGAAGATAAGTGCAGATTGTGGAAATTGTGAATTCAAAATGTTTCCCATATATCATTTTAACCCAATAATATGGTAACATGTCGCAATTGGAATTCAATCCAAGAAAAGCAATTAGTATAGATGACGTTCGATTATTCACTAATGCAATGTAATATGTAAACCTATATATATAAACCAACAAATCCTTCAAGTTTATTATATCGACATGTTAAAGATCATTTACAGTTACGGCGGTTATTTTGTATAATCCTCAAAGTATGAATGTTATAATTTATATGTTTACCAATCACGTGACCTTGGTTAGTCCAATCAGAAGGAAGCATATATTGCTTACATTTCAATGCCTGAATATTTGAAATTCCCTGAAGACAGGTAAGCGGGTACACATTTAATAGATCATATACAATATAAGAGCATTGTCTCTTCTAGAAAGAAGTGATCATATTTTCTTTTTCATTTTAATTTTTAATGAATTGTTCAAAACATATTCTTCTGAAGCAAAATGTTAAAGCTGGATTGAAGTAACGTATACATGTAAATCGATGTACATTTGTACATATTTTGTACAGGAGTGTCTGGCCAATAGACAAATAAGATCACTTGACTATTATTCCAGATGAATCAAACTCATTTATGTGGTAACTTATTCCTATTCAGAAAGCAAATGTTTATAATTTAAAATGGGAATAAGAACATCTGAAAAAGAAAGATTTGAAACTACACTAAATCATATGAAAAGTATAACTATTTATATTTAGCTTCAACTAAAAGTAAATAATTGTTTGGTTTCAATGAAGACATAAACACTACGTCATACCTGCAGTCGGCCCCAGGAGTGAATGATTTCAAATGTCTGCTTCCAACGTCCAGTGAGCCACCAATCAACAGAACAGCGGTGCAGCTTGGGGGTCATCACTAATGGACTGTCCTCGTGTTCCCTTAATCCCCTAAGGATGTTCGCTCCTCAAATTTATAGTATTAAACTTTTTTTCTAACTTATATTTTTCAAAAGATCAAAGTATATGATTGAAAAATCAGCATTAAAAAATAGGGGGTTGTGTTTTTTTTTCGAGATATGACGCCTGTAAGATAGTGGGGTGAAGTACAATTTTAAAGGGGCAGTAGCACGTTTTTGGCCAATTTTATTTTTTTAAATTTCCCATTTATGATGATAGTTTATGTCATTTATATTTACTTCATATTAAACAAACCAATTATCCGTAGTGGTAATAACGGTATTGCGTATAAAGCAAAAATTGCATGGCGGCCATTTTATTGTGAACACAATTTATTATTTTGTATGACAAAAACGATTCCCATGGCTTTACGGAACCATGTACACTCATTTTTTAACTTGATTTTCCGAAGAGGGAAGGGTGTTTTACCATTAGTGACATTATTTTTCAAATACATTTCATCAACTTATTTCAGGGAAAAAACGTGCTACTGCCCCTTTAACATGGGAGTCTAAGGGAAAATGAGAAAAAAACTGCTAAAAACTTTAAAATACTACATTTCTAGTATTAAACTTTTTTTCCTTTTTTGATATGTTACAAAGTTCATGTTCCCCTACCGAAATCAATGAAAAAATATATATGGTAGTGTGTTTTTTTTTAAAGCTTTGACACAAAATGTACCTGAAAACCCCCCCTTTTTAGTCAAATTTAGGTCATTTATGCTGTTTAAGCACTTTTTAGAGGTTCTAAAGTCACATTTTCTTTATTTCATTTGTTTTCTAAAGGTATGTAGATGATGTAGAATATCATGAAGTAAATAAAAATAACAAAACATATTTACTTAATCATATTTCATGTTTGAAGTTCAACGGAAGGAGCGAACATCCTTAAATAAGGGACATAATCATGTCACATATATGTCAATTTTATTATATTATTATTTGTGTTATTTAATTATGAATTAATAACTTTATCAGAAATTAATCAGTTTAAGGTCAATCAGTTTTATATAACGAAAATACAACCATTTAAAGTCATGGTCATGATCTAAAACCGGGCAATGGACCGTGGCTTGCTGCAGCCATTAAGTCAAACGTAATTTTGGAAACATTAATAAAGTGCATATGAGTAGAGAGTAAGCGTTTAATAGATATTGTAACGAGTACATACGCGATAGAGCCATAATTATCGGCTGCTACACATGTATGAGACAGTTCCTTGGTTTCCATTGAAACATATATACATTTATTTGATATAATAAGGATTTGGAGGTGCATATGAAAGTCGAGTAAGAAGATATATTTTTACCTAAACCAACACCTATTGAAATATGGTACATTTTAGAACCAAATAAAATCATGCAAAACTGATCATGCATGTCACTGTCTGCAACCTGGACAAACGTAGTTGAGAAAATAAGCGCCGGGTCTTAACCGTTAGATATATGCCTTAGTTAACATCAATGTCCTATTAAAGAAATAAGCAACGGGTCTCCAAAAAGCGACGGGCCTCTAATAAGCGTTGGGGAGGGGTCAAGGGGTGCTGAGAAATTAAGCCTCCGGGCGCTTATTAGAGGAAATACGGTACATGTACATGGGAGCGTTTCGATCGGAGTACTGGGCCGCGTTCAAGATAGGTTTCAAAGTAATGAGCGATTACTTTGCAGGGGCGGATCCAGGATTTTTGAAAGGGGGGGGGGGTCCCAAAACAATTTTTCTCCACTCAGTGGGGGGGGGGGGGGGGGGGGGGGGGTGTAAATGTATATCCCAACTTATACATGGATTTGAAAAGGGGGGGGTCCGGACCCCCTGAACCCCCCCCTTGGATCCGCCACTGCTTTGAAACCTCTCTTGAACGCGATTGCTCAATGTAGCGCTAGGTAGCAAGGCGAGCAAACTTCGAGGAATTTGCACTGTGTCGTTCAGGAGAGAAGAAGCGCTCATTGAGCGCTACATTGAGCGATCAATGAGCGCTACGAAGCGCTTCATTTTGTTGAACCGCCGTCCGAACTTCTGAGTCTCAGAACTGTCGATTTGGCCATAAATAATCAGCCAGTAAGAGAACTTCTTTTCGAGCAAAAGAGGCAGAACCCGGATAAGAGAGCCGACGAGCGATCGACGACTTTCAAATCATGACATTTCATTAGCTGAAAAATTACATGCTGTGCTGTTAGCTGTGTTAAGTAACCAACCTACAGTAAAATGAGTCAAGCCAATTTAACCGAAATATAGGGTCAACCATCAACTCCTTGCAAAAGAAATGATTTGTGTGTTTTTTCAAAGTATGAGTGTGTATGATTGAAGAGAAAAAACACTTTGAAAATATAATGGGTTAAACTTATTTTAAAAATATTTCAAAGGTACCTAAATAGGAGTGCTCCTCACAGTTCTTACACACAAATAAACATATCGGTTACAAAAAATAACCGCCTGTGCAAACTTGACAGTCGACATTCCACTGTAACCTTTATAGTAATTTATATGGGTAAATACAATATATATGTCAATATTTTCAGATTTCATAGAGTAGTACACTTGACATTTGCAGTTCGATACACTTTCTAATACAAATAGTAACTGTAAAAGCAAACACAAATAATAAAGTACCATGAATATCATTGTGTTACACGTACATACTATATTGTCAACAAAGGGCCGCGAAGTACAATTTACACTGCATTTCAATACGACAATTTAACTGTTGAACGCATCAAACAAGGAAATCACGGACAGAAACATAAACATATCTTTTGATAGTATTTTTAGGTAATGTTGCCATTTTGATCCACGTAAACGGGACCGTAAAATATTGAAATCGGGAATCGTGTAGCAACGTTATTATTTACTTCAGCTAAATTTGTCATGGACACGAAGCCTTTACTTGATTTGACACAATCCGTATCACTGTGACATACGGCAGTTTCCACTAGTGGCGTTCATATATAGATCTAAAATCATTCTGAGCAAAATATTCTGCCATTTATTTTCGTGAAACAAATAGGGAAAGTATCAAAATATCGAACTTATCTTTATGCATGCTCTCGTTGCTAGCCAAGTTGACATGCCATTTTGTTTTGTTCGATACATGTAAGCAATGGTCGATACCCGATTTTCAAATATAGTATTTAGCACCTTCGATACCTGTTACTACTTGTTGAGGTGAATTTTCATGTATGAAATTTAGTTCTGTATAGGTAGTGCATCTTTTATTTGCTGTTAACATCTGGGCCGTGTTCAAGAGAGGTTTTAGCAATTACTTTTAAACCTCTCTTGAACGCGATTGCTCAATGTAGCGCTACAAAGCGAGCGAACTTTGAGGTTTTGCACCGTGTCGTTCAGGAGAGAATAGGCGCTACTTGAGCGCTACATTGAGCAATAAATGAGCGATTATAAGCGCTCGCTGTTATGGAACGGAGCCCTGGTGCAAATAGTTTAATACAGGTTGTAAATCACAGCGGTTGTCTTGAACTCCCAACATAGATTTTTCAAAACTGAAATTTTTGCATGGTTATGGATTGCAGGGTCCGTTTCTGTTAAATTGTACAGTTGCAACGCCTTAAACAAATAGTAACAGATCATTTTTTACTCATCCGAATCAATGAATATTGACTTAGTGGTGTCGGGAAGCTGATTTTCAAAACGAAACTAGGCCTACAAAATACTTCCTGGTTGCGGAGTTCGCTTCGGCGTGTGCAGACGGTAGACAGAGACACACGAATCTGCAAGGCTGAAGGTAATATGACTTACTTTAACGTTTTATTTAAACCAAACTTGTCCAAAGCTATAAAATAGGACTTATGAGGGTTCTATCGGGGTATTTTTTGTGGAAACGAAATTCGAGAGGATATCCCCGTTTACACAAATATGCTACTAATCAATGATTAAAACACAGTCAAGTTAAAATATATAAATAAAGGTAATATGTTGATGAAATTATATTTCACAACTTTCACAAAACCAAGGGTACATTTGTTGAAAAATAAAAACAATGAGAACTGAAGCCCTTCATCGGCGCTGCGAGTGGGGAAAACTTCTCGCTACGCACTAAACGCATATTGTTTATTCGTTTTATTATATGTTATGTGTTCCTTTGTGAATATTCTATTATTGTATGTGTTTAATTTTCCAAAAAGTGCAAAATTGGGTTAAATATAGCGTGTTTGCATTTTACGTAATGCCAAGAATCCAATATGGCGAATGCTGCCGATAGATCGGTGATAGAACTTTCCCTTTAAGGCTAAGATAAGTAAATTAAAAACTCATGGTGTGAGAATAGTTTTAAATTTTACCTGTCACGACATTGAATAACAGATGTGGCATTTAGACGGAGATACATGTAGGGTATGTACACATTGCAGTACTTGTTTTAAAGGGGAAGTTCTATCACCGATCTATCGACAGCATCCGCCATCTTGGTTTCTTGGCATTTTGTGAAATGAACACACGCTATATTTAACCTAATTTAAAAATTTGTAATAATAAAACAAATACACTGATAGAATATTCACATAGAAACACATAGAGTATCATAAATCTAATAAACAATATGCTATTAGGCCGTAGCAAAATATTCCCAATTCGCAGCGTTCTATCACCGATCTATCGACAGCATCCGCCATCTTGGTTTCTTGGCATTTTGTGAAATGAACACACGCTATATTTAACCTAATTTAAAACATTTGTAATAATAAAACAAATACACTGATATAATATTCACATAGAAACACATAGCGTACCATAAATCTAATTAACAATATGCTATTAGGCCGTAGCAAAATATTCCCAGTTCGCAGCGCCGATGAATGGCTTCAATTCTCGTATCATTGTTTTTATTTCGCAACAAATGGGCGCATGTCTTTATCAAGTTGTGAAATGTAAAGTCATCAAAGTATTAACTTCATTAATGTCTTTCAATTTGACTGTGTTTTAATCATGTATTAACAGCATATATGTGTAAACGGGAATATCCTCTCGAATTTCGTTTCCACAAAAAAAAACCCGATAGAACCCTCCTTTTAATATATTAAAATATTTCGTGTTGTTCAAATACACTACAGATCCGGGCAAGTTATTTTCGGACAGCGACGTTGTTTTCACTCTCGCATGTTAATTTAGTCGTAATTAGTCGTAAGATAGATACTTTTCATAGATATAGGATTTTTGTCCGTTCTTATTCAAATTTATAAAAAGGTATCACGTTTGTGATGAATCATCTTTGCTGCACCCTCATAATCTATGTTTACTTTCCCGTTTCTATATGGGGAATGACAGTGATTTGATCTACAAACATGCAGTACCCGGCCAAAAGTGAGTCATCAAAGCTGAAATCCCATAGACTTAACCATATGAAGAATAATTTTCATAAATAGAGAAGAAGTGCTTTTAATTTTTACTTATTGTACATAGCAAGGTAATCATCTCTGCTATACAATCATAATTACCTCTTATCTTTCCCTCGATTAGTTTTTGAATGACAACTGATTAAGCGACACATGTACAGCTTTTTATACAGCTGCTCCATAGACCGCCATGTTAAACTTGATAAGTATGCCGTTATTTTCTGACTTTTTTTTGTTTAAATAGCTGCAGTTTTCTTAATTGTCATCCGAATATATAATGGAAATTATGGATATGTAGCTGACATGATTGTTTAACTTGTAGATAACTTTTGTAAGCAATTCAGCCAATAATTAATTAATGTAAATTATTCTCGCAACGGTTAATTAACATGAAAGTCTATGGGAATTTCAGTTTTGATGACTCATTTTTGGCCACGTGGGTAAATCAGATGACATTGGGTTAGACTGTCGTCATTTAAATTATACATTTACTTCAAGCTGAGATGATTTCAAATCAAGCTGAAAAATATGACATCGATCCAACCAGAACATATTTTATGAAATTTACCTATCTTAGACTACATTTAAATGAAAGTCTATGGAAAGAACGTCACTATCCGACTATCACTGGCACGGGCTTCTCCTTCCATTGTTGGATGTTCTCCGAATTTCATTCCCATGTATGTATGTATGTATGTATGTATGTATGTATGTGTGTATGTATGTATGTATGTGTGTATGTATGCAGGCATGCGTGTGTGTGTGTGTATGTATGTATGTATGCATGTATGCATGTGTGTATGTGTGTGTGTAAGTATGTATGTATGTATGTATGTATGCATGCATGCATGCATGTATGTATGTATGTGTGTGTATGTGCGTGTGTGTGTGTAAGTGTGTGTGTATGTATGTATTTATGTATGTATGTATTTATGTATGTATGTATGTATGTATGTGTATGTGTGTGTATGTACATGTACGCATATATTTGTGTTTGTATATGAACAATCATCTTATCACTGTTTATGGTATTTTATTTATAATATATATAAGGTGTCATTTCGGTCTCGTGAGGCCTGGTGTTTGTATATTCATCATTTTATGAATGTTTTTATGAATGTAACACGTGGCGATGTATAAACTATATTATTATTAATATGTGAATGAATTACAATACACACTAGTCACGCTTGCTTTGATCACACCTGTCTAACAGTGAAACACTTATAACGTTTGACATGAAACCGAGAACAGAAACTATATAGCTGAACTAAAGCTAAAGCCTATATTTTTTTCGGATATTTGTCATTTATTATTAAAGTTTACACCAAAACAACGTAATCCATATATTTTGAGACTTATTTCCAACAATAAATTGTTGTCGCAAAATGTCACCGTAATGCGAGTTCGATTCCTGGGTCCCATCTCTCCTTAAGGATGTTCGCTTCTTCCTGTTGAACTACAAAAGTGAAATATGATTAAGTCGTTTTTTGTCATTTTTATTTACTTCTTGATATTCTACATCATCTACATATAAACTTTTAAAAAAATAAATGAAATAAAAGAAAATGTGACTTTAGAACCTCTAAAAAGTGCTTTAACAGCATAAATGGCCTAAATTTGACTAAAAAGGGGGATTTTCAGGTACATTTTGTGTCAAAGCTTTAAAAAACCCACACTACCATATATATTTTGTCATCGATTTCGGTAGGGGAACATGAACTTTGAATACTTTTAATACTAGAAATGTAGTATTTTAAAGTAGTTTTTTCTCATTTTCCCATTTAAAATTGTACTTCACCCCACTATCTTACAGGCGTCATATCTCGTAAAAACCCACACTATGACCTATTTTTTTAATGCTGATTTTTCAATCATACACGTTGATCTTTTAAAGAATATAAGTTAGAAAAAAAGTTTAATACAATAAATTTGAGGAGCGAACATCCTTAAACGCGCTATTGCACGTTTTTTGCTTATCAATGTTTCTCAAATTTGCCATTTATCATCAAAGTTTATACAATATATTTCTACGTTAGAGGGTAAAACATCTCATTACACGACCCAATAAGCTGTATCAATAGAAAATTGTTTTTCCTATCGGAAGAAAAATGTGCGACGTAGAAAGCAACTATTTTGTGTAACTCTTCAGTGTGAGAGGTAGATTTGTAGGTCTCATGCGAATGCGATTTCAGACAGCAAGATGGTTGACTATTCCATCATGGTGCCATACTTACCGCGTCGAGGATAAAAATGAGATCACTTTTATCTACCTCTGCTGATTAACGTGTCTGCTAACAAGTTGTGCTTCGCTTCACTGTTTACATGCAGTAGTGTTTATTACTAATTACTTCAATTGTCTGAAATTAGGGGTCTGTGACTCGTTACCAGACACGTTAATCAACATAGGTAGATAAATCTGATCTCATATTTATCATCGACGCAGTGTCCCTTTAAAACTCTACTCTGAGTGTTTAGGTGTCGCTACATAAGTCAGATCACTTGAACTACCCATGAGCGGCCATTTTAATGTGAACACATTAAAATGGCCGCTCGATGGGAAATTGACTCACATGGTTTTAGAACTCTTTTTTAATTGATTCAGGAGTATTATTTAGCCATTGGTAACACATGTTTAGTAAGAAAAAAAACGTGCTAAAGTGTCATTAACATTATTACGTCACGTCTATCTGAATGTATCGTGCTAGACAACCGGGCAAAATAATCATATATTATCATCATAATCATATATTAGAAATATATTTTAATCTATGAAATACACTTACGAGTAATACATACGCTCTGTCGTGTTGCCTTATCGCTTTGTCGTACGGCCTTATCGCTTTGTCGTGTAGCCTTATCGTTTTGTCGTGCGGCCTTATCGCTTTGTCGTGTGGCCTTATCGCTTTGTCGTGCGACACTATCGCTTTGTCGTGCGACACTATCGCTTTGTCGTGCGACACTATCGTGTTGTCGTGTGACACTATCGCTTTGTCGTGTCCATATCGCTTTATCGCTTTATCGCGTTGTTGCCTGAGGGCGAAAGAGCGATGTCCCCTCTCGGCCATCCTACTATTCTTAATTCAGAATAATTGCCCCAAATATACCTCACTGAAATTATTGTTTGATCTCAAATAAGCGGGAAAATGGCACTAAAGACTAAACATGTTCCAAGTCTAATAAAAAAGAGACCGATTCTATAGCGCAGAGGTTAGCGCTTTCGGCTTCGGAATAAAAGGTCCGGGTTCAAATCCCGCCAGGGGCACGGCAACTTTGTCTGCTGTGGAGAACAGAGGCGTGTTCATAACCGCGAGAACTCGCTGAACGACAACGAGTTCGCGCGCCCTCGCGAATACACGCGTGAACACTTTGTACCAGTCTCGCCGTACGTTCAAAGATGGGGTCACGTGTCTCAGAATTCCAGCGGCTGCTCGCAGGTTTCACCGCAATGCATAATCACATGGCGTTGCGAGCTTTCTCCCTGCCATAATACAAGCAGCCTTGATAGTGAAATAATCTTGAACATGATGTTAAACAACAACTCACCTCATCTCACCTCCTAAGGTAACCCTAGAGTTTGTGCAAAGCAATCCTAGTTTAGAAGTGAAGGGGTCATTCAGGAATCTGAATGAGACCTGTCATTATTACTTGACTTGCTCACACGAAACTTTGACCAGTTTTTAATATGTTCATATGCTCGCTAATACTAACACCAACGAGAACCCGCTAGCGCTTCAATGGTTAAGTATATGGAGCACGTGCGAGGTTTCGCTAGAACTTGTCTTTTCCATAACACTAACTCTAAATTGCGTCTCAAACAGACTTCCCACTTCAAATTTCTTAAGATAGAAAATATGAAGGGAGTAACGTCCCTGAAAATTTGCCTCATATTAAAACACTTGATATTATTGGCAACGTTCTTTCCTGAGAACTCATTGTGTATTTTGAAAATAATTTTCACGTCAAAACATATTTTGTGAATGCTATCTATGTCCTTAGATCTATGTCAAGGAACTCTTCCTCAACTCGCTGTATCACTAGGCTTGAGTGAATTGTGGTAGAATGGGTCACATCCCTAGTTATATCCAAAACATTTTCGTCTTTGATGATGTCATGATGACTTTCGTACTTTATTTGCAGATGAGGTGTTTGCTGGTCATTCTTCTGACGACTTTCAAAGTCGTCGACGGGGAAGTTGCGTGTGATGTTTGCCAATGCACGGAACAACAAGTGGTGTGTTCCGGTCGAAGACTTACCGCCATCCCAGACAAGATCCCCCAAGACACAGTCGTACTCCTTCTTGATAGCAACAACTTGACCATAATCCACGACATGACGTTCGCAAATCTTAAGAAACTGCAAAAGCTGGACCTTGCAAATAACAGCATTGAAAGTCTTTCTCAGAGATCCTTTAATGGACTAAACAACCTCCAAGAATTGAACCTTGCCTCCAACAAACTGATGCTCCATCCTGAAATCTTCACAAAGAAGTTGTTTCGGTCTCTGCAGAAGCTCAACGTGCTCTGGCTGAACGACAATTATGCCTCTGATCTCCCAATCAACGCCACCTACCCTGATCAAGGTTTAAAGAACCTCCAGATGCTGAAGGAGCTTCATATTGATGGTCTACCATGTCCCTTTGGGCCTGGGTTTAGAAGTCTGACACGGCTGGTGAAGTTATCCCTGTCTGACGTCAGTCACAGATGTGTCATGCAAAAACTGATGAATTCCACTTTCGAGTATGTTCCTAATATCACTCATCTCAACGTCTCCAACTGTGAAATACGCGACACAGAGCCGTCGACATTCTCACCTCTCAAGAGAATAGTTGATCTCGACTTATCTGGCAACCTTCGTCTAGGTTTCAATCGAACTGCGAAAGCTCTGCAAGGACTTTCAGGCTCCCCAATAAAGGTTTTGCGACTGAATCAACTCCACCAGATGCCAGACTTCTGCTCCAAACTCACACTGAATCTTGTTCGGCACTTGGAGAACACAACCCTAACTGAACTCTATCTTGATAGTAATGGGATGATAGACTTGGAAACAGAAGCTATAAAGAAACTTCCTAAAACTCTGGAGGTGTTGAGCATGAGAGACAACAGATTCATATTCACTTCCAACTGGTTCGCACTGAAATCAATGACCTCCTTACGATATTTAGATGTCTCTGATTTGAATAAATGGCATCCCATTAAGAGAGACGTGTCGTCAATCGAGTCAGGATTTCAGTTTCCGGTTCCCATACCAGTTCCACCTAAGCTTGAAACCGTTGTATTCTCAAGATGCTATTTTCGTGGTGGCCTCAACGAGGCCTTTGTCATCAAGAACTCTTTGAAGCGTATCACGGCAGACCATAGTCTTCTTGCTTTTGTGAATGGGGCAATCCAGGGTTTAACGCAACTGGAACATTTCGATTTGTCACACAATGTACTAAAGGATGTCACAACTGATGCCTTGAGTGCTTTCCCATCTTTGAAGTCCCTGAACTTGTCTCATAATGACCTTGGGCAGGTACTACGGGATGATACGATGGGGAATCTTTTTGGGAAGTTAAAGACTTTGGAGATATTGAAAATAAAAGTAAACAATATAGACGTTTTACCGAATGTTATTTTCAGAGGTCTAAGAGATATTCGAGTAATTGACTTAAGCTATAACGAACTGGATGAATTTGAGGTTGTTATTACACATTTGAAAAAACTGAAATATCTTAACTTGGCCGACAACAAGATTCGATATCTGTCCAGTGAAGTCATGGATTCTTTAGACAACGTCACGTTGAACCTGATGTCAAACCCTCTCTCCTGCACGTGTGAAGGTCTCGACTTTCTCAAGTGGATGTCAGATCACAGACCCCACATGAAACATCTTAACAGAACACAATGCAAAAATTCCGAAGGGAGGAGCGAAAATCTCACATTGATTGATGACATCATAAACCGTCTGGATAACCGATGTAAAGATAACAAGGACATATTTATCTCATCAGTATGCATATTTCTCATGATCATGTTTTTCATGATTTATCTGATTCTTTACCGTTTCCGGTGGAGACTGCGTCGGTTATATTACCTAGGGTCCAAAGGAACACGTCAAAATCTTGACGGCAATTATGTCGAGTACGTATACGATGGCTTCGTGTCCTACGCAGATGCAGACAGGAATTTTGTCATTGATGAGATGATGAATGAACTCGAGCGCAAAACCGGATTCAAGTTGTGCATCCATCATCGGGATTTCATCCCCGGGAGTGTCATAGCTTCTAATATTGTCAATGCCATTCAGAACAGCCGGAAGACCATCATAGTTCTCTCCCCTTCTTTCCTTAAAAGTGATTGGTGCAATTATGAATTCAATATGGCGCTGACCGAGGGTGTAGCACGCAGAGAAAACGTTGTTGTATGCATATTGTACAAATCTGTTGATTTCAGCCAATTGCCTAAGACTATGTCAGCGATGTTTGTTAAATACTCGTTTCTTCAATACGACATAGAGGGCTCCGATTACACGATTTTCTGGAGCAACATTTGCGACAGTATCAGAACACCTCAATTTGAATAGATGTCTATTTACAGAGATTACCGTATATAGGTCCATGTGCATTTACATTATGATATCTTTGTTACTGTATCTAAATAGATTTATATCGACTGTCCTATATCATGGCAATACAGTCGATCTAACAGTGGCCTGTTTGAGAGGTCGCCCCGTTGACCTTTCGTGTCCATCCATCCGTAAACTTTTTGCTTTTTCGACTTTTTCTCCAGAACCAATGACCCTAGAGAGCTGAAATTCTAGTGCAGACTCCTTGGCCAAAAGGGATGCTAAATTGTAGATTTCGTAACCCCGTGGCCCCATATAGGGTCAAAGGGGCCACAACCTTCAAAACACTATTTTCATCTTCTTCTTCATTTCCAAAAGGTCTAGCGAGCTGAAAAGTTGTGTGCAGACTCCATGGCCAATGGGGATTCTAAAGAGGTCTAGAAAGCTGAAATCAGTTAGGATTCTGTATTAAATATATTTGGTGACCCTGTGACCCAAAATGTGGGCCACAGGGGTTATGACCTAAAAACCTTTATTTGTTTGTTAACAATGTTTTACTTCATTGCTTAGATCCTCAAACTTAGATACTACATCACTGAAATGCTGATGAGCTACAGAGCCCATGGCTCCATATTTATCTTTTTAAAAATTCTTGAGCAGTACTTATCTTCATTTAAATGTTTTAATTATGATTCATTTATCCGTATTTACGAACAGGACTTTAAAAGTTTGGGTTGCTCGGTGCTTTCCGAATGACAGTTAATTACTCCTTTCACTGTACATTGGTTTAACGATGTTATAAGTTTTGAGAAAGCTCTAGCGAGATGAGGCCTCTTTTCTTTATTATATTGACTTAGTGGAAAAATGTCTAAGTTGAACGGAACAGCCCTGTGCAATGATGGATGTTAGATCAACACGGTATAACCTTATATAAAAAAAAACCTGTTGATCTAATTTTATTTAGATTGTTGTTTCTGCGCACCCTCAGTTACCCCATCTTCACAACGTCACAGGTGTAACGAAAAGATTTCCATATCTTCTCCTTCCGCCCTTGACCTCAACCCTCGCATTTTCAGTGCTAAGATTTTAACGTACTGCAGGCTAATGGGATGAGCCAATCAGAAGACCGTTGTATTGCCTCTGTGACCGTCGCTTATTTTGAATTGGTTCCGAATGTAAACGGCGATTTCATTGGCTGTATGTTAGCAGATGGTAAGGGACATAACTCGTGATCACAATAGGTGTCACTGATTCGTTTCACCACTTCTGGCTAGGTTGAAGGCAAGGTAAAAAATGGAGAGATCTCGATACATTTTCACCTTGCCGTGGGAAGATGACTAAACTGAGCTACAAAAGAAACTTTACACCCTATTGTTTTACTCATACAGTAAATACACAACAAATTGATTGAGTCACTGAAAGGACCTAAAATCATTCTTACAACAACATGACCCCTACCATGTTTATAATGTTGAAAATGTGTGCAGAATGAGGCCCATTTATTGATTTTCACTTAGCAGATGTCTTATATGTCGATGAACAGTTGTGTTTTATCCAAATTATTAAAAATTTCATTTTTTCCAAAAAAAATTAAAATCACATAGAATTATTCCTTGGCCGATGACTAAACGCCTGCACTTGTAGAGTACGACTTCGGAAACATGAGATATTTGTAATTGAAAATCAAACATATGATAAAACCAATTGAGGTGTAAAGTTTATTTTGTTCGTCAGTTTATAATACACACAATTTAATATAGACACATGACAATTTAGAAAACTGAAATGCGTAACTGTTGTTATCAAAATAAAAATTATTGATGGAAATTAAAAATACATCCTTTGGCTCTGTAGCTCATCAATTTTATGATTCATAATTCATTAATTTCATGCCTTCATATGTTTAGAAATTTGTTTGGATATTATATTTTCGTTGGAGTTCATCAAGATGTAACAGTCTCCCCTCATACGGTGTATTAGATAATTGATAAATATAACACAGTTTTGTACGATGATTTGTACATAATCGGTTTTCCATCTATTTTATTTCATCATTATTCCAGAAAGATTAACTAACAAATTCGCCTTCTGAATTGTTGAATGAATATATATATATTATATATAAGATACCCACGGCAATAAAACTGGGACCGACAGCGTGTTTTATGAGACAATAAAACATGCTCGTGATTTTAGACGTCAGTTAAAGCGTCGCTTAGCAAATAAAGTCATATTTTACGTCACTTTGATTGTTGTTCAATGCTTGTGAATGAGTTCTATGACGTGAGCCATTAATATTTATGTAAAAGCGAGTAACAGTTTAAAGGCATCTCATATAAGAAATAGAAGACTCGTTGTCGTGCTTCATCGTAGAATAAAACATAACAGGGAGCATAAAACACTCAGGGCTACGCCTTTCGTGTTATATAAACACGAAACTAATGGATTTTATATACGAAAATAATGGATTTTAAATATGTACAATTACCATGTCACAGTATATGAGCACGTATTTTAGATTTTTAACTGCCAGAATAAGATTGGAGAGTTTTCAATATGATAGCTCACAAATGAATTCGTAGACTGATTTAAAATAGCTGCAGTATAGAATTATTCATGACATTCTTCCTACTAATGGCTACATATTCAGGATAAAGTTATCGGAATCACCACTTTGCAACACACATGTGATCCGATATTAAATATTAGGACAAATTTAGAAAAAAGGCTAGAAACCGCTCAAATCTCTTTGCGATAATGATCGAAATCAAAGGTAGAAGTAACAATCCTATTAACGCTATTATTTTGCTTGTTAAAGACATACTATTCAAGAACAGTCAAAACATAAATATTCCAAATTTTAAGTATGTATTGAGCCAAATCAAGTACTACTAAATAGAATAATTTAGTTTCTGGTGACCATGATGCATTTATCAAATTGTGGTCATCCTGACATGAACAATTAATTTATTTTCATTTTCTGCACAACTTAAACGTTTATCTCTATATACCTATATACTGTTGTGACTTAACATGTACCTATTTTATATTCTGTATGGCTATAGGTCACTGTAACCTGTGTGTATTTTGTTTATGTATACTGTTGTCACACCGAATTAATGTAAAGAATAAAAAAAATGAAAAGAAAAAGAAAAAAGTTCTGTGTTTGCGTTTGTGCTTTTACAGTTTGTTAGGATCTGAATTATCAATAAGTACCCGTCAAGGCATGTTTGTCTCATTAAAAGTCATACATGTGTGTGACATTTGGTTACTTACTGTCCAAACGTAACAGCAGGAAAACATGAGACAACCAATCCTAATAGTCTAGCTATGTCTGTTATCACGTGATAAGTGTTCTTGAGTACCAAGGAGCATGTCTCCCTATATGTAGTGTTTAATCATCTGGTAACTCAATTTTCATGATCTCTGAATTAAGGATAAAGCCTAAGAATTGTAATCTCCTTGAGGGTTCAAAATTTGATTTTTCATGATTTATTGTAAAGCCCAATAATTGAAAAAGATTTGACATGTTCTCTACTGATCATGATAACTTACATTCAGTGTCTGTCTCTGATTGGGAATAATCGTCATCTATATACCCCATACATTGGTTGCCTTCCAGTCAAATGTGAAAACACTGGCTTCAGTATCTTGGTGAATATCCTAGGGGCACAATCTAATCCATTTGGCTTACATGTAACTTGTACAGTTGTCCATTCCACCTCAATTTCAAATATGTCCTAAACTCACGTGCAAAAGAAACGTCCCCACTTTTTGAAAACAATATAAAATGAAATATTGATGTTGGAGAAAGTATATTTTGAAAGTATTTGGTAGCAACATGTTTTGTAAAGAAGTATTCACAATTTCATACATCAGAGTATGCAATTTTTATTTTTACATCTGTTCAAATAGACATGGGGTGCTAAAATCGTTTTTTAAAAGATGTTTTGGGCCCACAATATTTGGTATTTAATTTTAAAACATTGAAAAAGTAGAAATTTAATTAATTAAAGATATATAAATAACCTTCTTTGATTTAAATTTGTTGACGCGTCATTACTGTAGGACGTCTCAAAACAAGCCAAAACTGGCTTTTTGAGGCTTCTATCTCGTCTAGTTAAGAAGATTCCAAAACGACCATTTCTTAAAACTTGAGTTTCTCAGAGTTATGAATAGATAATGTTTTGAAAATTCATATTTAGTATTGTTGGGTTCTGAAGACATGATGTAACGCTGTTTCGGTCGCATTTATCGCCCGTCGATTGAAATATCTTGTATTTTGTATGGGGACGTTTCTTTTGCACGTGAGTTTATGATCTTTGTGGACATTAACTTTATAATAAGCATGAGTCAAATCAACTGATGTCATGTACATATTCTTTTTTAACAAATGTAACACTGTTTGTAAGCTTTCCATTTTGAAATGGTGGTACTCTATGAACTGGTTTAAAGGGGCAGTAGCGCGTTTTTTCGCTCAAATAAGTCGATGAAATGTATTTAAAAAATAATTTCACAAATCATAAAACACCCTTTTGTCTTTGGAAAATCAAGTTAAAAATGGGTGTACATGATTCTGTAAAGCAATGGGGATCGTTTTTTGTCATTCGAAATAATAAATTGTGTTCACAATAAAATGGCCGCCATGCAATTTTTGCTTTATACGCAACACCGTTATCACAACTACGGACAATTGGTTTGTGTAATAGGATGCTTTACCCTCTAAAGTCAATTTAAATGGCACAAACTATCATTAAAAATAGGATATTTGAAAAAATAAATTTTGCAAAAAAAGTTGCTACTGCCCCTTTAATTGTTTTAAGTTCAAAATCAATCTTTAGTTGTTATTTTTCTTCTTTCTAATGAATATGTTTGAGATGAATTGCTCATCAGATTCATCTGTCGTCTCTATGACACTAAGGGTTTTCAAAATTTCAATCTCTCTATTAATAATTTCCTTTTCTTGATCATTGAATTGGATTTGTTTTGGATCTCTAAACTATGTTGGAGTTTATAACAGGTTTGAGTCGATAGGTTCACCGTCCGGTTCTCCAGCAACAAGTTAGATCGAACAGCGCTCACGAAACCGGGGCCGTGTTCAAGAGAGGTTTCAAAGTAATCGCTCAATTAGCAATTACTTTTAAACCTTTTGAACGCGATTGATCAATGTAGCGCTACGTAGCAAAGCGAGCGACCTTTGAGGTTTTGCACCGTGTCGTTCAGGAGAGAAGAAGCGCTACTTGAGCGCTACTTGAGCGCTACATTGAGCAATCAATGAGCGATTAAAAGCGCTCGCTGTGTCAAGACTCGCCTCACCGGAAGGCACCACAGCGCAGCGTGCATGTTAAGCAACTGGTTTGCGATACCAACGCAACCGGTTTCGGTTGTTTTGTACTGACACGGCCCAATGTCATCATGCACTTAATGATCTATATCAATTTGACCTAAGTTTGGTCTTCATCTTTGTAGTAAAACGTTATGCCTTGCGTTTGGAAGTTGATAGCAATATTGCTAACTGCTGATTACTTTCCATGACTGGATTTTTATACCATAAACGTCGGTTTTTGTTTTGGACCTTGATTTACCATGTTGGCTTGTTAGGCAAACTTCCGATAGCCAAACACTCGGTTTCGAAATTTGTAAAATCTAATTTTTCCCAAAATTATTGATATTTTGATGTGGTTTGTGGTGATGTCTGATTATAGTAATGCTTTGAGTAAGCTGGACTGTAATTATACAGTTGTTAATCAACTGAAGACTCTCAGAAAAATTTTTTTCCGGGAGAGCCACGATATCCGTCTGATCTATCCAAGCGCACAGATTGCACTGATTCAAGCATGCGCAGTAGCAATCTCGTGGAAGCCGCCTGACTGTCACGTGATCAGCTGATAGAATTTGTCTCAAGTAGTTAAACCAACTTAACTGCATCTTCACAACGTCACAGGCGTAACGAAAAAATTTCAAAATCTTCTCCTTCCGCCCTTGACCTCAACTCTCGCATTTTCAGTGCTAAGATTTTAACGTACTGCAGGCTAATCGGATAAGCCAATCAGAAGACAGTTGCATTGCCTCTGTGACCGTCGCTTATTTTGAATTGGTTCCGAATGTAAACGGCAATTTCATTGGCTGTATGTAAGCAGATGGTAAGGGACGTAACTCGTGATCACAATAGGTGTCGCTGATTCGTTTCACCATTTCTGCCTAGGTTGAAGGCAAGGTAAAAAATGGAGAGATCTCGATACTTTTTCACCTTGCCGTGGGAAGATGACTTCACTGAGGTACAAAAGAAACTTGACACCCTATTGTTTCACGCATACAGTAAATACACAACAAATTCATATGATAGAACCAGGATATTATTTAATGTTCAATGTTGACTGATTCGGCAAACAATCATACTCGTTTTTTTTCAAACATGCAGAGTTAGAGTAACTGAAAGGACCAAGGGGTATAAAATCATTCTTACAAAAATATGACCCCAACCATGTTTATTTTCACCTTGCCGTGGGAAGATGCATTTACCCTTGTCCTTGAAGAAGTTGTTGACTTTGTGGCCATGTTCATTAACAGTGTATTATTGCAAGCACACAAGAAAAGGATTGTTTGGAAAAAACACTATTAAAAAGTGAAAGTGAAAGTGACTTAAAACAGCAAACATTTTATTTTTGACAGAACCTATTTTCATGAACGTAGTGCTTTCATCACCTGGTGCCACATGGGGATGCCAATTTTGAAAAATGCGCAGTTGACTTGCTGTTTTATAGTTTAATTACATTAAGGACACCGAACTGCTGGTCGTAAACCCACAGGCCCCTGGGTCATTGCTTTCCACACTATTTAAAATAAAAACAAAACACAAACACAAAAAAAAATTAAAAAATAATGTTTTCAAAGTTTGATATGACCCCCCGATTTTCACGCCTTCAGAATCTATTAGTCTAAATCGGTGGGTCACCTCAACATGTTTTTGTTTTTTTAAATAGTGTGAAAAGCAATGACCCAAAGGCCTGTGACTAAATCCGGCAGCTAAACCCACTACTAGCAAGCCTAACCATTCGCACCCAACTACCCTACATTGACAAAACATGACATCGCATGAGTCTTTTCTCAGCAACAAGCAGGCGTCACAAAACGTCAACAGCCCACTGTAGTTAGATATCAGCTACGACTGTGGCAGCAACTCCATTGGGGACACATCCAGGCCAATCAGACTACGCATCAAAGAAACGCCAAAAATCAGCCATTTCGGGACAGATCACCATATTTCCACAACATTTGGGACAGTGACAAAAAACTCATAAACAACACACATGATTTCACATGAAGCATTGCAGATTATAAGGCATTATCTCTCTCAATCTCTCAAGGATCAATCCTATTTCATCATATCAGCTTACAACCACATAATCCGCAAAAAAGGTATACCAAAAACATAATCTCAATAACATTGATTCAGTAATGGAGAATGCACGAGGAGCTGTGGATTCGTTAAAAATAATCAACGAGCCCCGAAGGGGCGAGTTGATTTTTTTTAACGAATCCACTGCTCCGAATGCATTCTCCATCTTCATCCATGTGTGACGTCACGAAACATGCATATGTGATTATTTTACATTTGAAACAATAAATGTCAATCATGGGACACCAAAATCAATTATTTTGCAAATGTCGGTGCTCATTCATCGGATATGGTACAAGTAGCTGCGACCCTCATGAAATGTATTCTTCCACGCACGTGCAGCGCAAAACTTCCACGCGAATCGATGTGATTGACAGCTAAAACTCTACCTTTCCATGCGTTACAGATCTTGAATAGAACGCGGAATTCTTACTGACAAACAATCCTAAGGTTTCTAACAGCGTCTTGTGGCCTAGTGGTTAGAAGCGCTGACTACGAAAAGAAGGGTTGCATGTTCGACTCCAGGTTCATGCATTACAAAAATTAATCTGTCTATAGTTGTCTAGATAATTTAAGATCCTATCCTATACACCAAGACAAAATACATCAGTCTCGGAAAATGTACTCGATTAGCCATTACCGGAAATGTCTAAACCTAACACCCCTCCTGACAGGAACAGTCAATGACCAGTAGATTCCTAAATAATAACATGTGTTTGCCACTAACATGACAATGTCCCCCGCCGTTAACATTGAGTTTAGTTAAACACATCCTTTGGTCAAGTGTCATAGTCACCTTGAAAATAACGTCAAGGTCACCAAAATCGACTGGTGTCTGCGTCATCCCCCAATGTAGACTGACACCAACTTTGACAACTTTGGGTGCTTGGGTTCATGAGATATTGCGTTAACAAGAGTTCGAAAAGTGGTCAAAGCATTGTGGTGACCTTGAAAATAATGTAAAGGTCATCAAAATCGACTGGTGTCTGTGTAACCCGCCAATATAGGCTGTCAGCAAATATTAAGACATTTTGTCTAACCGGTCATGAGATATCACGTTAACAAGAGACAATAAAGTGGTCGATGTGTCGTGGTGACCTTGAAAATATGGTCATGGTCACCAAAATGGACTGGTATCTGCGTCATCCCCCAATGTAGACTGGCATCAAATTTGAAGACTTTGGGTTCATCCAGTCATGATATATCGCGTTAATAAGAGTTTGAAAAGCGGTGAAAGTGTTGTGGGGACCTTGAAAATGAGGTCATGGTCACCAAAATCGACTGGTGTCTGCGTGTTCCCACAATGTAGGCTGACACCAAATTTGAAGACTTTGGATAAAACGCTTCATGAGATATCGCGTAAACATGAAATGTGATGTACGTACGTATACGGACGTACGTACGCCGCTGAATACATAGTCCCCCGTTCCGCGTTGCGGCGGGGGACAATCAACTGATAACGTCATGACCATGGATTAAGTTTTAGGAATATTGCGGTAAATGTGTTTCTTTTTTTGTATGGAAATGTGAATTGTTAATCAAACATTTATTAACCGAGTTTCAACATGGACTACTACCCCGATTCATTCTTCTAAAGCAACATAGTACAAAAACATCTGTCAATCCCGACAGAGGTTGCACCATTCAGTTCTTCCATCCTAAACTAACCTCAGTTAGAAATGTAGAATCCTGATTGGCTGCATTAATAGTTAGTTGTGCAATCAGAGACGTTTCAAACTTGTCGAAACTTCAGCGCTCCGTTCCATAACACAAGCGCTTATAATCGCTCATTGATTGCTAAAGTAGCGCTCAAGTAGGGCTCATTCTCTCCTGAACGATACGGTGCAAAACCTCAAAGTTCGCTCGCTTTGCTACGTAGCGCTACCTTGAGCAATCGCGTTCAAGAGAGGTTTAAAAGTAATGGCTCATTGAAACCTTTCTTGAACATGGCCTGGAGATGCTTCATTTGTGCGATGCGTACAAGACTGAAATGTTGCCTTGGACCCTGGCCTCTCGGAGAAACTGTCCTATTTCCCGATACAACTCGAAAACTAGGGTTATATAATATTACATATATGGTAAGAGGTTTTCCAAATTTGCAGCGACTTATCATTATGGTAGTAAGTGACTTACGTCTCACTTATTCCTAGTGAAGAAAAATGACAAATGAACAGTTTTTTAATAATGTAAAATACCATAACCTTTTTGTGGACCCTTCTCTAGTGTACGAATGAAATTTGTTGTACTACGGATGTTCCGCCTGACCGATTTTAGCATGTCATTCGTAAAATTAGGCGCACCAACTAAATGTTCAAAGATCGTGCAGGTTCGGGCAATTTACGAACATTCAGGTAATTTGCGACGAAATTTCACAGTTTGTCAATTGCTAGACTGCTTTGGAAAAATGAGGTCGTCTAATTGGCGTAGCTCTGCGACGATGGAAACTTAAGGTGGCTTATAAATATAATTAATATAGGTTGTATTTTCAATATTTAGGTAACTTAAACAATCTTAAAAATTGCTTGTATATTTCCTTAATTGTATATTATTTTTCTATGCTTCAAGCTACTATATTTATCATTTCTAACATAACTTTCTCAACGGTTGTTGTGAATTTGTGGTAGTCATCAAAGTCATGTTTATTGTTTGGGTCTATTCTTTCAAGTGCATTTTTTGGCAGAAGTCAATCAATTGATTCAAGTTTTTTTTACTACCAACCGTTTTGGGTATTACATCAAATAAATTCGCTTCTTACGCCTTGGTCGTTATGTCATTGGCGTTCATAAACTGTGACTTATTTTGTTTTAAAGTGGTTTTGAAAGTGTCCGTGTATCAGATATCACGACTGTTTGGACGAAACAGTCCTGATATCGATAATGAAAAGAACACCTTTATGAATGGTTGCTACGGTCAACGAGGTCTAATTGGGATGTAAATTAATGTATGTGACACGTGGTCCTGTGCATAGCTCAGTCGACCGCTATCAGTGAAGTTCAGCAACAACGGGCGTAGCTCGCTGGATGGGTGGGTTAGATGGATAGACACTGAGAATTTGAAGAGTGATTCCACTGAGACTCGAAATGTGCCTCTGTTCACTCAGCAGTACAACTGAGTACCTGGTTTGGAAGTGAAGGCAATGTGACGGATAACCTTCAAGCGCCTTAATTGGTAGCTCAGTGCCCCGTTCCATAACAGCGAGCGCTTATAATCGCTAAAGTAGCGCTCAAGTAGCGCTAATTCTCTCCTGAACGATACGGTGCAAAACCTCAAAGTTCGCTCGTTTTGCTACGTCGCGCTACATTGAGCAATCGCGTTCAAGAGAGGTTTAAAAGTAATCGCTAAGTGAGCGCTTACTTCGAAACCTCCCTTGAACAAGGCCCTGGTATCGCAATCTGCCGGATCGGTACAGGCAGAATTGGCTTAACGTCTCACGTGCGTTTTCTGTGAAATATATTGACTATGATCCCCAAGACAATCCGGATGTTGTGGCAGAGACAGAACTTTATAACCACTTAAGTTTGCAAGATGGACAGCCCATCGAAGTTTTCCATGCTAATATTGTGGAGAAAGGGATGAGACTGAGAAAGACCAACGCAGACATGGTCGCAAAGTTTATTCAAGGACTGCCTGCCAAACTTGCTTTCTATGTGAGGGCAGCACGCCCAGGGCCGTGTTCAAGAGAGGTTTCAAAGTATTCGCTCAATTAGCGATTACTTTTAAGCCACTCTTGAACGCGATTGCTCAATGTAGCGCTACGTAGCAAAGCAAGCAAACTTTTAGGTTTTGTACCGTGTCGTTCAGGAGAGAATAAGCGCTACTTGAGCGCTACTTGAGCGCTACATTGAGCAATCAATGAGCGATTATAAGTGCTCGCTGTTATGGAACGGAGCCTAGAATCCTTATGAAGCAGCGCTCACCACCGCTAAAATGGGAGAGGGTGTTAGCGCTATGCTACTACACGACAATAATTTCATGAAGCTCGTGCATCTCAAAATGAAATGAACAACGCACGTGCAGTACCACTTTGCACACCACACTACAAAAACAAAATTGTAACGAACGCTCCATTGTGTTAAAAGTGAAACATTTGTATTAATTCATCATTTTAATATTATTCGAAATTTTCCTTGTGTCTTTGAATCGTATGTTGTTGATGTACTTGATTAAAACACCAAGCGACACTTCGCGATAAATACAGTGCCCATACTGGATTTAAATAGAATAGCTAATTCATGGAATGTTTAAAAACGGATTTTCAGTAACTGACATTAAAAGGACCAGTAACTTAATTAGTTCATGTGGACAAAAGAGGAAATCCCGGATACCATATTCTCTGTTGTGACTCCTTTCCACCAAATGGATAAACATAATTATACTCAAGACTCTGATGTGCACAACTTTCGATCATTTTGATTTTTAACCAATGGAGAATTTTAACAAAATTACCTGCAGAATATCGGTGGCTATCATTCACTGACCACATGTTGTAAGATTTTTAATAAAGAATTGTATTTTCATGGTTATTTTTTTCCTTTGTCACCTGTCTCGCTAGTTCCACCCAGCAGCCGATGCGCGGAGGTTTCACCGCAATGCATAGCTACATGGTCTTGTGGGCTTTCTCCCTGCCATAATACCAGCAGGGGCGGGATAGCGCAGTGGTTAGCGCGTTCGGCTTCGGATCAAGATGCCCCGGGTTCGAATCCCGCCAGGGGCATGGCAACGTTGTCTGCAGTAGAGAACTGTTCTACACGCAGTAAGCTTTGGGTGCAATGCTACACTGAATGTCAGCGTAGTACCACCCACGGTTCGCTAGTTCCAGCTAATGCTCGCAGGTTTCACCGCAATGCATAACCACATGGCGTTGCGGGCTTTCTCCCTGCCATAATACTAGCAGCCGCGATATAAGTGAAATACTCTTGAAAACGCAACCCCACCTCACCTTACCCTCAAACAATATATGTTTGGTACATCGACTGATTTAGAGGCCAAAATCATTTGTCTAAGACCTTAATCATTTGTTTATATTTTAAAATAAGTAAATGTCACCTGGTGAGAATGAGAATTAGTTTATTTACATAAAGTGGGATACAAAGTGATACAATATAACATGAAATGTAACATCATTTACCATGAAACAGAAATATTATCAAAGTAAGAAAGAAATACATATTTAGGCAAAAGATTTTGGGTGAGCAGATAACATTAATTTTTATTTTTTTCGTTAGAAATATCACGTAATAAAAACGTATTGATAAAGAATTTAAGATTCACCACTGAAACGAAGAAGTTGGCATGTTTCAGTTAAAACAGTATTCGCAGTAAATATGTTACTACGTGTGTTTTTCGAATTGCATGCGTATCTCAATTTCAAGTTAGTGACGAATTTAAATAACCTGGTATTATCAACTGATAGTTATTCTTTCACCGTGCACTCTTAGATAATATGTTCAATAATGATTCTACGGTAGGCATTCAAAGTTATACAAAGAAATCATCAAAACTGCCGTGACGTCAGGTTTTTACGTTTATGTAGGTAATTTAAAACACGACGTTAAAGTGATGAAAAACGTTCGGTGACCCCTTATTATTATTTCAGTTAACTGTGCACATCATATTACAGTTTTAGCAATATCTAAAATATGTGTGTTAGTGAAAAATCCTGTTGAACATGCGAAACACGATAATAATAATTGCTTAATTTAATTGTTTCTCTTTCCAGCGTCACTCATTGTCAAAATATAGACTTGCTATACATCACCGTATGTGATTGAACTGTATCTGAAAGGATTCGGAGTTTATTTGTTGAAAGAGAGCGCTTAATCTAAATACACCAAATCAGTAAAAATGACGTAATGTGCCGATGGGTGTATTATTATCAATGCCGATAACTCTTTAAATCGTTCGGTGACCCCCAAATTGTCTTACCATTTTGGATAAAAGACGTAATAAACTTGCTATTTTGAAAAATTAAACGAATTCTAAAATATTTCATTTCATCGTCCCATCTCTCCTTAAAATAACTGGCGACTGGCTTAAAATGACCAGTGACGCAGCGCAACAGCCTCTGTGAACCAGAATAGATCAAGAAGATCTATTTGATTTATTACCTTGTGCCAAATCCATTTCTAAAATGAATAAAATATTATTTCAATCAATCGTTGCATCTTCAAGTCACCTGTTGTTTTGTTTTGTTTGGTTTAGCGTACAGTTCGTCCAGGTTTACCCCCTCAATCGAAGTTGTCTTCGTTTTGTTGATCGATGCATAAAGTGGCCCATCTGAAATCAAATTCATTGTTTTTTAAATCATCTGTAATCAACTTCCCCCTCGAGTCATACCTCGCGTCTCCATCGACACACAACTTCATAGTGCGGCGTTCGGCTTCGGATCAAGAGGTCCGGGGCTCGAATCCCGCCAGGGGCACGGCAACTTTGTCTGCAGTAGAGAACTGTTCTACACGCAGTAAGGTTTGGGTGCAATGCTACACTGAATTTCAGCGTAGTACCACCCATGGTTCTCTAGTTCCAGCCGATGCTCGCAGGTTTCACCGCAATGCATAGCCACATGGCGTTGCGGGCTTTCTCCCTGCCATAATACTAGCGGCCGTGATATAAGTGAAATACTCTTGAAAGCGGCGTTAAACCCCAACTCACTCATAGTGTGAGCTGCTACGCTACCACAGAGAAGTTAACGAAATGCAGCAAGGTTTATGATAGCCAGTGATGAAGACTGGAGCACGTTTTGACTTGCGGTGGAAGATGCTACTTAGTAAATAAATCTATTGTTTTATTTCAGACAAAACGATTTTTTAAAGCGTAAATGACGTAACGTTTCCCCTGCTATTTTAAGACTTCTTTTTCATCCATGTAATATTCTCTTTTTTCACCAATCAGTGAATCGAAAACCCTTCGCTTCCGGAAAAATTTGCATCATGAGGAATTGTACAATGGTTCATTCTATTGAAATACTATTATAAGATTATAACATTTAAATTTTCAGTAGCAATAATACATACTTTCGACTGAAATATTGCATTATACATTTTGACAATTATATGTATTCGTTGTAGAATAGGTGAACATTGTCCCAGTATTTTCCATTTCGGACATTACAAAACAAAACAAAACAAAAAACAAAACAAAACAAAACAAAACAAAACAAAACATAAACATATACAACCATAAACATAAACATAACATAGAAAAACACTTTCAAGGAGCTGTAGCAAATTTTTTTGCATAATATTGTTTCTCAAATTTGTCATTTATTATTAAAGTTTATGCAACATATTGTAACATTAGAGGGTAAAACATCTCATTAAAAGACCCGATGAGCCGTATCCATAGAAAACGGCTATCCGTATTTGAAGAAAATTATGCGACGTATAAACGACACTTTTGCGGAGGTCGTCAGTGTGAGAGGTAGATTTGTAGGTCATATGCGATTTTGAGAGTTCAGACAGCAAGATGGTTGACCATTCCATAATTGAACCATATCTCAATTTTACTTAAGTATTTAGGTATCGCCTCATCAGTCAGGTCACTTGAACTACCTTCGAGCGGCCATTTAAATGTGAACCCATTAAGATGGCCGCTCGATGGTAAATGGACTCGCGTGGCTTTAGCGAACTACGTTCATTCATTTTAAAACTCTATTTATTGATTCAGGAGATTTATTTAGTCATTGGTAACTCTTAGTTGCCTTTTTGTGAGAGCACCTTATTTCAGTAAGCAGAACGTGCTACAGCGCCTTTAAAATGGTCGACCACATGCAATGGTGCCATTGTCTAAACCCACAGGGGTATATATTGTCGAAAACAAGCGATTTGAAGCACATACAATTGACGACCACGTCCCTAGCATAAAGCACTTTATTAGCTATATTTTTGAGGAAATAAATGAGTTAATATTATTGATATGAGCACATGTTCACATATCACGTTTGCCTAGCAACCATTGTTTCACCGCGACTTCCCGTATTGTCGTCGTCTGTGGCGTCATGAAACGATTGTTCGTGAAGTCACTATAGCTCGCCGTCGCAAGGGAAGTGGGCCGTTTCCTGATTATTTTAACGCGGATCAAATGGAATAATTGGGTAATAAAGAAATTATTACACTCGAAAAGGTGCCATATGACTTTTACGAAACTCGTGCGAATTTGTGTATAACCCTCGCTCTCGCTCGGGCAATAATAAAATTCACACTCGTTTCGTAAAAGTCATTACACTTTCTCGGGTAATATTCTCTATTTATTACCTATATGTTTGAAAAAAACTGAGTTAATATTATTGATATGAGCACATGTGTACATATCACGTTTGCCTAGCAACCATTGTACTGCCACGTCCCTTGTTTCGTCGTCTGTGACGTCATAAAACGATTGTTAGTGACGTCACTGTAGCTTCCCGTCGCAAAGGAAGTGGGCCTTTTCCTGACTAATTTTACGCGAACGTGTGCCATATGACTTTTACGAAACTCGTTCAAATGTATGCATAACCCTCGCTCTCGCTTAGGTAATACAAACATTTACACTCGTTTCGTAAAAGTCATATGACACACTTCCTCCGGTAAAAATCTCTATAATATAATGAACTGCGTTTACTTCGAGTCGCTTGTTATCGACAACACATACCTGTGTTTCTACCTTTACCTGTCGATGTGTATCCGTTTGTATCTCCACAGGTAGATGACTCATAGAGAACGTTGTCCTCAAACACTGAAACAATGTAAGAACAGTTCTTAATCTTAAAGCGGCAGTAGCACGTTTTTTGCAAATTTTATTTTGTTTCAAATTTCCCACTTATAATGATAGTTTATGTCATTTATGTTCACTTTAGAGGGTTAACCATCTTATTACACAAACCAAGTATCATTAGTGGTAATAACGGTGTTGCGTATAAAACCAAAATTGCATGGCGGCCATTTTATTGTCAACAATTTATTATTTTTTATTACAAAAACGATTCCCATGGCTTTACCGAAACATGTACACTCATTTTAAACTTTATTTTCCGAAGAAAGAAGGATCTTTTACTAAAGGTGAAATTATTTTTCAAATACATTTCATCAACTTATTTGAGCGAAAAAACGTGATACTGCCCCTTTACACTGAAACAATGTAAGAACAGTTCTTAATCTTAAAGGGGCTGTAGCACGTTTTTTGCAAAGTTTATTTTGTTTCAGATTTCTCATTTATAATGATAGTTTATGTCATTTATGTTCACTTTAGAGGGTAAAACATCTTATTACACAAACCAAGTATCATTAGTGGTAATAACGGTGTTGCGTACAAAGCAAACATTACTTGGCTGCTATTTTAATGTGAACATATTTTATTATTTTGAATTACAAAAACGATTCCAATGACTTTAGCAAACTATGCGCATGCATTTTTAAGCTTGATTTTCCGAAGAGAGAAGGGTGTTTTACTATTGGTGACATTATTGTTCAAATACATTTCATCGACTTATTTGAGAGGAAAATCGTGCTACTGACACTTTAAGCCTTGGCGACACAAATATTCTATATAGATTTTCTATACTAAGGATATGGACATGACTGGAGTGAAGTGGGATTTTGTTGTATGCTTCTGGGAATGTGATCTGATGTACCAACTTTGTATCATATGTGTATCATTGTCTCCCGAGCCTTTAGGTATATTAAAGAGAATTCATATTGCTTAACTTGAAGTGTATAAATTATAAAGGGATATTTTTCAATTACTTCGTAGTTGACAAACATGATTCTATTTTAAAAAGCTGTAAAAAGGAAACTAAATCAAACAAGAAAAAAACATAAAAAAATATTTTTAAGAGGATGGAAATCTGAATTTGAAAAGAAGGAGAAAACACATAAATGTAAATGACAAAATCCATCTCATCTAAATCAGATCGAACGTAACACTCGTATCTCGCTGCTTTTCTGATCTGAGTACTGCACCATAGAGGTCATGTCAGGTGACCTTTAACTCCAACCAGTCAGCGACGAGGCTAGAAAGCCATCCGACTTGAGTTGACATATGTAACACCAAATTCAATGCCATATCTAAGAAGGCCTCTGATTGGTTGATTTGTAAGGTGAAAGATAACAGTGAAGGTCACCGGACATGACCTCTGCAGGGTAGTACTCAGATCGACGAGGTACGAGTGTTACGTTCGATCTGATTTTAATGAGATTGAGAAAAATCTGAATCCATGCTAAAAAAATAAAACACCTTCGTCATTCTCCTCGCCCCGAGGTTTTCTCTTGAGAAGGCAGCAGACAATGACAGCGATGCCTGTTATAAGAACAACTGCTCCGACTGACGCCCCCACGGCGATGTAGATGGTCTCTGTACCTACGTCTACAGAGTGGTCTGAAGTGGCGTTTGCACCTTGACCTGTAGCTACAGGTAAATTAAAAATAATCAAAGGACTCGAATGTATTTTGATTATCTGAAAAATATGTTTTGTTATGGTTAACATAGACGACATGAAGCTGTTATATTTTGGATCGTGTGCCAACGTAAATAAATGTGTAACCATGCGATCTTAACAACTCGGCCAACGAGACCTCGAGTGTGTTGATCTTGTCGAGTAAATCGAAGTCTCGGTGATCGAGTGTATAAGTTAATATTGTTCAGTATTTAATTGGCATGTTATTCTAACTTATATCCCACTTCCGGTCTTGTTGCTATGGTTTCTTTTGTTACAAGTGTAGGTGTATTGGCCGATACACCTACACTTTTTCGGATAAACCTACACTTTTCTAATATACCCACACTTTTGTAATATACCTACACTTTTTAACAACTGAGAAATTAATGGAGTCAATTTTCTAAATTTCCAAATCTAAGTGACGATATTTTATAAATTATCAAATTATGAATATATAATACATGTTTCATTTGAAACCTGGGATCGAACCTGTGTGAGAGATATACCCATACTTTTCCGTATGATACCCTACAGTTTCCCCCCTGGAGCCTTTCTCGCTCTCACTAGCTGCAGTTGCTTCGCCAAAATAGGCTCTTTGACACCCTGACACGATGATACTGGGGTAAGAGGTTATACATGTATAGCTATAGTTCTGCAGCTAATCTCTCACATACACAACGTTTTGTGCTTCATTGGATGCATGGAATGTTATCCAGAAAATCATTTGCCAGCATGGATTGCATCAAAAGCTTTTCCACACGGCCACCGATGTCGAGGTCTTTGTGGCAGAGTGGATAAGCTAACAGGTTACATTTGTCTCAGTCACTTTTAGAATGGCATGTCATTCTAACAAACATGAAGTTTACGTCTTCATCAGGTGGATTGTTATGCATGAAGTCTTACTTTTCTTATATCATACTGGTCTGGAGATCCTCGTTAATTCCCAAGCCAAAATTTAACAGATGTTTTCATTGTTTGAGGAATGTTAAATTGCAACAAGTCGACAACCGTGCCATTTTAATATATGTTTTAGTTTGTCCAGGTTAGATAATTTTGGTTTTTCACCAATTTTGACTATCAGAACGTAAGCTCTCACTGCCACAATAAGTGCCGTTTTTTGAGGAAATTTTACATTGTAGAGATAATAACAACACAGGTGTCGACAGTTCATTCTCGTATAATCTCTCCTGTCTAGTTGTCATTTTCTATTTATCATCCAAAACTGGGTTCCACAGTATATATCGCTTGTATGAGATCAAGTGGTATCTCCTAGGAGATATCGTTTTGACAGTAGATTTTGAACAATGACCTGTTTGCGTCAGCTACATGACATCACAATGATGTTGCATCTTCCAGTAAAGACATCACAGTGCTATGACGTCATACTCATGATGACGTCACAATGCTATGACATCACAGCACTGGAAGCCAAATGACAGTTTTTTGCAACCTCCAAGTCAGGGCGCTTTCCCTCCGATTGGCTCTACGGTATATTAGTGACGTCACGGAGCGGTAACTCGCTGTCTGGAGCTAGAGTTTTTTGTCCAGATATGTTCATTTTTATTAACAACAAATGAAGAATGATTTTGGAGGATAAATAGAATCTCACCCTCGTGTCTTCTGATATCAAATATATCAACACGAGTTGATAAAAGTTACAAATATCCGAGGCTTGCACTTGGGTGAGATTATCAATTTGTCTGAAACAACTTAGATAAGATATTAAACTTAATTGATGCATGGATCATGGCTTTCTGTCTGAAAATCGTCCGCATGGTCCCACTTTCCCCTTCATGTTTAAGTTACCAATCTTTCCAAATTCTTCTCTGAAGCTACTTAAATAAGTCTCCGTTTCATATTTTCGTATGAAAGGTACACTTTTCTCAAAGCTATTTAATTTCACAACCTTAATTCGTATTCTAAAAGTTAATGTTTGATACTTACCTTTTCCCTCTGTTGTACGTTTCGTAACTGAAATCCCCGTTGACTGATGCAGGCGTTGTTCCTCTGTTGTACGTTTCGTAACTAAACTACTCATTGATTGATGCGGGCGCTGTTCAAATGTTGGTGAAGAACTTGACGATACCGTATTTGTGAAACTCGGCACTCTCGATGAGGAAATAGGTTCCAACTCTGAATTGATGTAACAAAATATTTCCAGTATATTAAAATCTAAAATATACCCCTGCTCAAAAGAAAGTATACCATGAAAAAATTTGAATATTTTTTTTAATATCTACATTTTATATATGAAATGATTCTGAAACACGTCGCAGGAACACAACACACTGTTTTCATTGACAATAAGCGGAGAATGGCGAGAACTTTCATGCAACACGGGATTTTACCAATGATGACGTTGAGTCGGATCCCATGTAATGCACGTGCAAAATCACTGTATAAAACATATGATACTGTACATCAAGACAGTAGCAACAAAAAACACATGAAAGAAATGCCGAGGTTAACGGCAATACAGAGAGAGAGAGCCATTGAATGGCAGCGACTGACACCCAACGTCATCCGGCGTTTGACATCATCGATGCGGCGGCGAGCTCAGGCATGCATTGATGCCCATGGTGGACATTTAGAGAATCTCACCCAAGTGTCTTCTGATATCAAATATATCAACACGAGTTGATTAAAGTTACAAATATCCGAGGCTTGCCGAGGATATTTTTACTTTAATCAACGAGTGTTGATATATTTGATATCAGAAGACACGAGGGTGAGATTTTATTTATCATTCAAAATCATTCTTCAACAGTTATTAGCAAAATAATGAACATATCTGCAACACAAAACTGCCATTTGAGTACTTCAGCAGTGAGCTCAGTGATGTCATAGCATTGTGACGTCATCAGCATTGTGGCCTCATAGCATTGTTACGTCATCAACTTTGTGACGTCATAACATTGTCAGCAGTGTTCTCAGTGATGTCAAAACCTTGTGATGCCATTAACTGATGATGTAATAGGATTATGACGATTTGATTGTAGCGATATCTACAATGTAGATATCGCTTGTAGATATCGCTTGATCTCACACAAGCGATATCTACTGTGAGAGCCAGTTTTGGATGATAAACTCGGTATTGAAGACGTGTTGAAGGACTATTCCTTTACTTACGAACTCATTTTCAGCATATACAGCTTGACAGTCATATTGAGAATTGTGAATTTTTGACCCCCATGTGTCTTTGTACCTCTGTTGGGCATTCAGTTTTTGTTTTATTGACATGAACGTTTCCATTAGTTATGTTAAAATACCACTCTACTGATATATAAAAAAGTTTATTCTATATCTTCATCTGTTTTTCTTCCATGCTTCTTCAAATCCTTGGTATACTTTCTTTTGAGCAGGGGTATATGTTTAGAATATTCGTCCATTCAGTATGGTGTGTGAAAGCTTAAACAATTGATTCCTGTAAATATAATAAGTAGGGAAAATTTCTAAATATTTGTAGGGACCCAGCTTTTCTGATAATAATTTTTTTTATTATATTATATCTTTGGTTATCTGCTGCTAGACAGGCAACTGTGGTATTAAGGAACAAGCTGATAACCCTGTTGTTCACCATAACAAGATCAAAGAATGGGAGAAAACACGAAGGTGGTGTTTTTGATAGACATTAAAAAAACCTTGAGGGTGGCTGGGAAGGAAAAGTAAAACCGAGCTTGCGCCACCCGAAGGTTTTTTTATATACCGATATACCGCCATTTCTTACTAAATGTTGAAAATTAACCTGCTATGAGGTTAACTTTCAACGGTTGGTAAAACCTTGAGTCGAAATAAAACCATAAAATTCGTGGTGAAACCTAATTAAAGGTTATTACAAGAAATGCAGTTACCTCACAATGTACAGAGATAGGTTTATATATACTTTGAGTTGAAAGACTTCACATTTTTGTACATATGTTTAACAACCTATATAATTCGCCTTTAACATTCCTAAGCCAAAATGTGTATAGTAAACAGTATCTATCCTCAGAGTAGTTTAAGTCAATAAAAGAGCAACATAGTCTACCTATATTCAAAGACAAATATGTACTTATAACTTTATTTTAGATAAATATATATATTATCAACAGTTTGGAAGGAAGATCTAAATCCTGCCTTCTCTGGTTTATGATAGTTTATGTTCTGCCCACTGTATTATTCGGTTGGCATTTTTGGTAATAACTTAAGTAAATATTTACCACGACACTTCCAGTAGTGTAATATGTCTACAGAACAGATATCCCATTCTATGTATTGATTTTATTACACCCATTACTCTATTTCAATCATTTCGGTAAATCCCTGATAACAGAATGGAATTAAACAGTTTTACAAGCATATCCAATAGGGCTTGGACGGGTAACCCGGATACCCGGGACGGGTGGGTACTCACTGGGACCCGGGTACCCATCACATTACTCGGACCCGTTATAATCTAACAGTTTAATCTGTTATTGTCATTACAAGATTGCAGTGTAATTGAAGATTCCAACACAATTTTAAAGTCAATTGTCATTCATAATAACAAAAATAATTGCAATAGCCATATATCTCAATCTCCATACTTCAGCCTATCAGTTGAATAAAGTATTTCAAAATCTTACAAATAAGATGTTAAAGATCGACAAAACGGGTATCCGGGTATTCGGGTATCCGGGTATCCGGGTACGGTTATAGGGGGTCGGGTACCCTAGGAGAAACAAAATCAAGCTGTCGAAGCCATAATGTCTATACAAGTCCTTGGTGGAGATTTGAAAAATTCCACGGTCATGTCGGTTAAGGCCCCTTCACAACCCGTCGTACGTGCAGCTGCGTGCTGTCTACCGACAAAAACGTGGGGTAAATTGGGGAATTCGTGCGTCCTCGGTACCGACGCCGTACCGATTTTGGACAAATTTGGAGCACGCAGACTCGTCGTAGAACTTTTAGTGCATGCAGAACTTTCGCTGCGTGCAGTCTACGAACGGGCTGCGAATTTTCCTCCGTACGATCGACGTGCGTGCCCTGTACGACAACCGCACGCACAACGCACCGACATCGTGCGTTTTTTTCAAGCTTACCCACTCACACTTTCTCTACGAACGACGCACGTTTCACGTGCGTACAACGTGCGTTGTACGTGCGTAGTTCGTGCTTACTCGGCACGTCCAAAGTTTAACTATCAAATAATTAAAGAAAACTCACGTCGTTCGTACCGAGTAAGCACGTACAACGTACCGAGTAAGCACGTACAACGCACGTTTTGGGCACAACTCCTGTGCTGCCATCTGAAGTTGATCTTGCAGCATCAGGACCCGGAGCGGTGGAATGGGCGGCATCTTGTGGATTGACAATGTGTACCAAGCACCTGTCAATAGGGTGGGAAAAACCTCATTGCACTCGCACGCACTTACAACGTGCGTGGTGTAAGGACACTGTACGTGAGACGCACGGCCCCCGTACGACAATGTGACAATCGCACATCACACGCACGTTGTACGCACGTTGTACGCACGGCACACGCACGTACCACGTGCGCATCGTACGATGCACGCACCTCCTCACTGCCAGACGTGTCGACGGTCACGTACGTACGACGTGCGTTTGACGTGCGTTGGCAAACTCCCTCTCTGTTCTTGATTAAATCCACCCTACGTTTTCAGAAAAACGTAGCGACCGTGGCCTCCCAAAAAAACGTACGAACGAATTGCACGCACGATGGGTTGTGAAGGGGCCTTTACCCCCCTGTCACACGGCGCATGCGTTCTCACAGCGCTCCCAGTGGGTTCTAAAATTAAGCAAAACGCAAGAGAAGCGCAGTAAGAGCTCATAGAACGTATTAGGGTCGCAATGGAAGCTCTCGAGAACGCACTGGGAACTCCAAAAACGACCAAGAACCCCGAACCTCTGCGTTTGTTTTGAACATGAGAACGCCGGGGGAACGCAGTGCAGTCACCGGGGCAACCCAACGGAAACTTCTTGGACGTATTAGAAACGTAGTGGGAAATCTTTGGAACGAGTTAGAAACGTACTACTTCTGCATAGCGATGGAGCTTTTCCCGGCGTCATATTATCTATTGGCATCATTATCTGAGGAGTTACTGGTTAATCGATTCCAAATTCATTAGTATTTGAGTCAATGGGATTGTCATTTATCGAGTAAAGAAGTCAAAATGAAGTGCATGTATAATTACCAACATTTGATAATTGTGGAAAACATTTAGTCCATATTTTCAATGTTGATATATGCATCTAACTAAGCTGTTATGAAAATTGAAAATCCTGCATACTTACTGATAAAAACAGAATTACTGTTAACACCTTTAACATTACTTCGACACTGCCAAGGTCCCCAGTTGTGTCCAGTGTTGATAATGATGGTGAGGTTGTGCTGATAGGGGTGGGTGGACACATACAAATTGCTTGTGAGTATACCGTGAGTGATGATTGTTCTGTCATTATTGTGTGTGGTAAGCACTGGAATTCCATAGTACTTCCATGTAATACTGTCACGGCCGATGATGAAGCTTGCGTTACAAATAAACGTGAAGTTATGTCCGGGCGATGGCCTTCCGGGGAAGGGTGATAAATGGAGTTCTGTAATTTGTGAAAGCTTTGTTATCTATCTTTGTTAGTTTCCAAACGTCTGACGCACTTAACATTTTATGAACAAATGACAATCATAATCATAAATATTGGGTGAAAGTATTTTAAATTACTTTTGTTTGTATCCAAACGTTGGGTGATGAATCACACGTTATCAAATAAATATCGATATCAAATATATTGAAGGACAGTTACATCAATATTATAAATAAAAATACTGGAAGGGCGGATCCAGAGATGGTTCAGGGGGATCGGATCCCCCTTTTGAAATGTTTTGTATGTAGAAGTTATTGACAACCAAGGTGACTCCCTTTTGTAATAACAGCCCCAACCCCTAGCCCCTATGACTGGATAACAATTTCATTTAATGTTCAAGGGGCATCTAGTAGCACGTTTTTTTTCAAATTTCATTTTTCAAAATTTCCCATTTATAATGATACTTTTTGTCATTTATATTCATTTGAGAGGGTAAAAACAATTATTCGCAGTGGTAATAACGGTGTTGCGTATAAAGCAAAAATTGCATGGTGGCCATTTTAATGTGAACACATTTTATTATTTCGAATTACAAAAACGATCCCCATGGCTTTACCGAACCATGTGCTCATTGTCAACTTGATTTTCCGAAGAGACTTTTGCGATTGGTGACATTATTTTTCAAATACATTTCATCGACTTATTTAAGCAAACAACGTACTACTGTCCCTTTAAGACAAAATGATGATGAATCCATATGAATAATATTTCTGTAAATGTACTTGCCATTATTTGACGCTAAACACCAGCTCGGTAGCATCCATATTGTCAGACACGCCTGTACAGCAAACATACAACCAGACATACTGGTAAGTCGACTCTGAGGGGAACTAAACATAGTTTCTTTATCAATATCAGTATTTGAACAGTATATATACAATACAACGTGTGGATTAAAAGGGGAAACACCATGGTTAGGCTACACAAAAATAATTCGTTTCTCGTCACTTTGACCAATAACACAGCTGGCAGAGCGATTGTGTGTGAAAGTGCGCACCGTTTTATTTGATATATGACTATATTCTTTATTTTACAATTTATATATCTTACATGTATATACAATCTTCTATATCTATTTTTCTTTTATAATTTAAATTGAGTCGTGTGCTCATTTGGCTACCCGTGTCAGTCTCACTTTAGTCGACTCTTTTTCCAAACACATAGACTAGGACAGATTATGGATAAGATGAAATCAAGAGGCATTTTTTAGAAGGATTTGGTATCCAGTCTATCTTGCCTCTTTAAAGGGTGTTGATTACGCAAAAATAGGATACCAAGCTAAAAAAAAAGTGTTTTTGACCCTCAAAATTGAAAAACAAAATGGCTACCCAAACTTCACACAAAAAATGGCAGCTGATCACATTGTTTTCGTTTATTACTGAATCTCTACATGTTAAAAAATGGTAAAGGGTTTTTATAGGGCATTCAAAGGGTACTGGTCATGATTAGGTTGGAAACCAAGTTAGAAAATATATATAAAAGCCTCAAATTTGAAAAACAAAATGGCCGCCATAGTCGCCTTACATGTTATTAAGTGTGAATGGTATTTTATAAAATGGGTCTGTATATTTATTGATCAAGTGCTGTGATGTCATGGCATTGTGACGTCATCATGATTATGACGTCATAGCATTGTGATGTCATTACCTGATGATGCAAAATCAGTGTGATGTCATGTAGCTGACGCCAACAGGGCATTGTTCAAAATCTATTGTCCTAGGAGATATCGCTTGATCTCATACAAACAATATCTCCTGTGGAACCCAGTTTTGGATGATAAATGCTGATCACAGATAAATAAGATATTAACTGAATAAAATTGTTTTCGCCTTCAGAATTGAAAAACAAAATGGCCGCAAAACTAGCTATTTAAGCTGATTATCTGAAGTTGTTGCATCCTTACAGTTACAGCTATTGTTATACTGTAATACATAACTACAAATATTCATAAATATTGTTATCATTGAACTCATGTTGATAGACAGAACATTGTCAAACAATCAACAATATATCATTTGAAACGTACAAACATAATTTTAAAGCATACTTTTCAATATCATGTTAAACATGTTGAATCATATATGAATAAGAATTCTTTTCAAATTATGCTTAGTAATTTGGTTAACACAGAATCACACAAAGCAGGTTTGAATTTAAATTTAGATATTCCAAAAACCTTTTTTTTACTTTCATTCATAGCACATTATCAATACATTTTAGTACACATTTGGATTGTCATTGAAACAACTTGTGTCACCACGAGGGTTTCTCCAGCCACACGCAGAGGTGCAAGAAAGTCTTAAGTCATGCATTTATAGCGCAAATTCTGACATTTTGTGCGACATGCACATGTGATGAGTGAAAGATATGCTTCAGGAATAGGGTCTAAAGACATCAGTAGGTGTTGCAGACCTTTGTTTGATCTTGGCCAACCCATCTCTGTGACCACTGGCAGTTGTGGAATGCCTTCACAGGCTTTATTTCTGATCATTGTTTCGTAAGTGACATGCTGATGTAGTGGTACAGGGCATCACTTGTTGGAGGCATCAACTGAGGTTTGAATGATTTCTGAAATACAATCCTATGCACCATGTTCACACTTTGAACATTATCTACCCCATAAATCTTACACACAAAGTCTTCAGCAGATCTGGTCTTGTCATGTCTTGACTTAGAACCCAAATCCTGAATGAGATGATGAGCCTTTATAACCCTCTAGTGACGTCACTAAATAGTCTCACCAGGGTCTTTTACTGGGTAAACCTCTACTAGTAGTTTACCGGGCATACTTAAGGAAAGCCCCGGGCTTTCTGTAGGAATGCCCGCTGCTAATTGGTTTTGAATGGCTATTAAATTCGATTTAAAAAAAAGTGTCTCCTAATGTAAAATATTTTAAATATCACTACTTCGAAAACTGAAAATTTCCAGTGATCATGCCTGTTTCCGATCTCTGGACCCTTTGCTTGCTTACCAACGCCATTTTCAACGGAGCTACGAAGGTTAACGATACCAAAGCTAATTGTTTGTCAGTATGAACCGCATGCCATTCATGAGACGGGTAGCGCGTGCAACTCCCGTGCACGGCGTGCACGGCATGCGTCGCAGGCGTGTAGCACGTGCATATCGCGGATGTGCTCTCTTCGCATGACAACTGATCCAATTAACATTGAACACAATTGAATCCGTGAGGATTTTAAGATATTAATTTACATCTTAAATATAGCATTGGTCGGTTCATACGTGAAATCAAAACCTCACCCTCGGTTTTGTTCGGCCCTCCCCAATTTCCCTCTGCCGGGGGTTTCTTTCGCGAACAAAACCTCTGGGTTAGATTTGATCCTTAACAATTAATCGGAGTTGTATCTTTAACCTTTAGCCTGCTGGATTGTTTTAGGCTAACACCCACTGTCATCTGGATTAATTTCAGCTGAAGCGCCATAAAATCAACACAGTTACGAAAATTGAAATTTATAAAAAAAAGTATTCTAAGCAAAATTTCACACACTGATGGAGAAATCACTAGGCTCTGTGATCATATATTTTTTATTGTCATACCACATACAATAATAAAGAAATTATCCTTGAAACAGCAAAGTTGTACTTTTTCATGAAATCTATCATACGCTGCCTTTAGACGACAGGGGGATGCAGTAAATGTCAGTGATTGCTGCCTACAGCGTCCTGGATCTTAAAGGCGCCGTAGCACGATTTTCTTACTTAAATAAGGTGCTCTCACAAGAAAATAAACAAGTGTTACCAATGGCTAAATATAACTCCTGAAACAATAAAAAAAATTCTAACACGAACGTACATGGTTCGGTTAAGCCATGTGAGTACGTTTCCCATCGAGCAGCCATTGTTCACATACAACTGAAAGAGATGATTGTAGAAACCAACTAAACTCAAATTTAAATTCTATCTTTTCATATTTCTGAAAAACACACGCTTTAAGAAAAAATGTTTTGGAATTATCCTTAACTAGACGGAATAGGAGAGTAAAAAAATGGCTTTGAGCTTGTTTCATGACGTTCTGCCAAATATTTAAGTCCAAGAAGGTTATTTTCGATACCACCTTTTATTAATTAAATGTGTAAAAGACTTAAATACTAAACATTCTAGCCAAAAACCAATTTTGAAAAAAGCGATTTGATCACCTCAAGTGTAACAGACATAAAATAAAGTATCATATGTTTGGACTAGGGAATCTGTGTATCCTTTTAACTCTTTGTGAATAAGATACATATCATTGTGTTCAAATGATGACAGGCGTATATGTAGGATATAACATTAGTGTCTATGTTGTGCGTGTACTACGTTATAAGTATTATCCGAGCGAGAGCGGGGATATACCGATATTCAGGCGAGTGTCGCAAACACAGATCAACACGAATATAACTGTAACCGAAATAAGGAAATTACAATTACTTTCAATCATAGACTGACTAGCTACTCATCATCGTCATTTTTAGGACATAATCGTAGACGAAACGGGACGTCATACCATTGTTTATTACGTAACCTTGACAAAGTAATATTTTGCATTCGTATGAACCTTGAAATGATTGCCAATGTAGGTAATAATGACACGTACGTTCATATATATGTTTAGTAATTCACGCAAAACATGAAATTGGTTTGAACACCAGAGGTTTTTTAAAATACTGATTTCTGGTGGAGTTTGTACAAATTCTAAAACGGACTGAATTTTAATTTTCAAAAATGTCAAATTCATCCACGTATTGAAGAAATGTAACAGTATAATGTTTGAAAGTCCTGCAATGCGAAACGAGTTTTTATTTGGTTTTGATATTGACACGTTTCCCCCGGGAGCTATGTAGAGGAAGGGAATGCTGTGTATCTATGAATCGAGTACCGCTACTTAGCGTCGTTGTAACGCGGAGTATGTTATCAAAATGTAGCAACACGAATCTGCCTAAAATAACCCTAATCTAGTAAGTTTACCCAAAACAAACATTTGCCTCTCAAAGAAACAGACTATTTGGACTATTGTTTGGATGTGTTATATTTTCCTTGTTAACTTAAAGGGGCAGTAGCATTTTTTTCGCTCAAAAAAGTCGATGAAATATATTTGAAAAATAATGTCAACGACAACAATAGTAAAACACCCTTCTCTCTTCGGAAAGTTAAGTTAAAAAAATTAGTGTAAATGGTTCTGTAAAGCCATGGGAATCGTTTTTGTAATTCGACATAATAAAATGTGTTCACAATAAAATGGCCGCCATGGAACATCGTTATTACCACTACGGATAATTGGTTTGTGCAATAAGATATTTTACAATCTAAAGTAATTTAAACGACATAAACTATCGTTATAAATTGGAAATTTGAAAAAAAAGAAATTTTGCCAACAAACGTGCTCCAGCCCCTTTAAGCCTTGTCAAGTTATGAACTTCTGTTTGAATCAAACATGTATGGTTACACTCTTTAACATTCTCTCCCCACAAAGGTAACTCCCTTCGGATTTCTATCGTAACCTCTGTTACATATCGAGCACTTTCTCGGCTAGATTAAAATCGACGGTTTTCCGAGAAATAAAAATTATAAAATAGTGCATCTACCGGGATACGAACTCATATTGTTCGGAGGCTTCCTCGTTAAACCGTCTGATAACAGCGCGTACGCTTGCATGTTCTGTCGCAATGTCAGTTAACCAATCACAAGACATCCAACAAAAGCTTTCGGTGCGAGAAGCTAGGGGCAGATAACTCCAAACAGCTATCCTTTTGACTGTTCCGAATGTTTTCAAAACGGCGACCGTTTACCAACTATGATGTGATTGGTCAGATATTTGACTGGGCTTCGTCTCCGCTAAACTGGTTCGGAACACAAGCCTATACGGGGTGTTCTCAGACCTTGTGGCGAGGAATCTACAGAACCAGTTCGTATCCAGTAGATGCATTATTTTGCAAATTTTAGTCCTCGGAACAAGGTCGATTTTAATCAGACTGAGCACTTTCTCGGCTAGAAATAGAGAATCCTGATTGTTTGCTTTAGACGTTATTTGTGCAAACAGTGACATTGAAATGAACAGTCCGTACCTGTCTGAATATTCGATATTTAGAGGTTACAACATGTCATTTTTCATACCATACCCCATATCAGCCCGAGACCCCCATATCAGCCCGAGGGCCGCAGGACAGAGGGATGATATGGGTCGAGGGCTGATATGGGGTATGATATGAAAAATGACATGTTGTAACCTTTTTATCATTTATCATACTTTTTTTTCTAAAGCAAGACAATAACTTTAAAGAATATGTCTCAGTGCGAAAATTAACCATTATGAAACAACATGAATAAACCCTCCACTATACAAGATTGTTTTTAAAAAATGTGTAAGCCGTGCCTCTTATTCAATTTTACAATTAATAGTATATTTGATTATATGTTGATAAAATAAGTTAAAAGCGTCTTTACTTTGAAACGAACTACTCTGACAATACTTCGCTTATGGCTTTAGTAGCCTACGTTACCCTGTGTTAGCAAAGGGAGATCATTTAAACCTAACGTCACCCGGGCTGATAATTATATGGATTTGCGGACCGGGCTGATATGGCTGATACGAATTTTCGGACAGGGCAGCGATATGGGTGCGGTGTTCTGACCTCTATCACATATGCAAAACAGCCCATATCATTGACAGATATATGATAAACAATATTTAAGCAATAGTTGATAAAAGTTACACATATCCAAGGATTGGTGAGTGTTGATACATTTAATATCTGAAATTATTTGAGTTTTACCTACAAGTATTGATATATTTCATGTCAGAAGATATTTAGACTAGAGGTTACAACATATCAGCCAGAGGGCCGCAGGCCAGAGGGCTGATAAGGGGTATGGTATGAACAATGACATGTTGTAACCCTTTTATCATATATAAAGAGAAATATTAAGAATTTGATGTTTTCATGCGAAATTTTATAATTTGAGGGTGAGACATGAATATAGACCTACACCAGGCCCCCCTAAGTAATTGAAGGAAATGCGTCAATTTTGAAGAAAATCCATCCAAACTTGAAAGAAAAGCGCCCATTACGGAAGATATTGCTTCTTTTCTCGAAACAAACGCAGCAATATCGGTGAATCCACGGTAATTACTGAAAGAATCATTCCGATTTTGGAAGGAAGAACGTCTCTATCGGAGACGACTTCGTCCTTTTCCGTGAATTCTCGGTCGATGCCGGAAATGCACACATCACAAAATGTTTCCTAAAGAAGTAAGAGTTAGCTCTAATGGCGTCGTAATTAGGACATGTAAGAAAGAAGTCTAGAGCGTCCTCCAGATGATGTCCACAGTCACAAGCAGGGCTGTCTGATATATATCTGGCGAATCTATCACTGTTTAAATCGCTGCAACCAAGCCGAAGGCGGGAATGAATAATTTGACAGAATCTTGAACCGAGAAATAAATTAAAGTATATTGGGTTGGTGTTGGCTTCCTTAAGTTTACTTTTGAATTCACCAAGTGTATTTGAGTTAGTAATATCTGAAGGGAGAGAATTCCAGATATTTACCGTATCTGGTAGGAAAGATTTGCAGTAGTTATTAGTGTTACATTTTATGGTTTGTAGATTGGAGCTATTTCTGAGATTGTATCGGCTTGCATCAGATACGTTATCAGGTACTAAGTTGGACAGGTAATCAGGAGTTAATTTATTTACCATTTTGTAAAATAGATATAATTTTTGGCGATGTCTTCTTGTTTCTAAAGAGGTAATATTAGTTTCTGTATATAATCGTGTGTGGTTTGTGCCACGGACTGCACCACAAATAGTTCTTATTGCATCCAAATTGAGATTTTCTAGCAGTGTTGCCTGTTCTTTGGTACAATTATCCCAAATATGAGACGAATAGTCAAAAACTGGTAAAATGAATGATTTATACATTGTTTGGAGTGTGCGTCTGTTGAGACGATATTTAAAACTCCTTAAGCAGTTTATCATTGGACTTACCTTTTTAACAATATTTTCGATTAGCCCACTTAGGGATAACGGATAAGTCATTGTTAAGGCACTGGGCGGCTTCGTTTGCGTCATTTATTATTACATATAACGATGTATCGTCAGCAAACAAGCGTATATTGCTTTCGATGCCGTCAACGATGTCATTGATGTAAACTAGGAATAATAGTGGCCCTAGAACCGAACCTTGGGGGACGCCAGCAGCGACGAATTTTAAATCAGAGCTGTACCCATTTATGACGACTCGTTGAGAACGATGCTCAAGGTAGCTTTCGAACCATGACAGTAAACTGCCACATATGCCGTACGATCGAAGTTTATGAATTATTCCCTTGTGCCATACTTTATCAAAAGCTTTGCTTATATCACAAAAAAAACGCTTTTATTTCTTTGCCTTTGTCGAGTTCACTGGCGATAACATTATATAGGAAGGTCAATTGGTTGGAGGGGGAATCTCCCGGGATAAAACCAGACTGGAGATTAGTTAGTAAATTGTTGTCTCTGAAATAATTGAATACATATTTAAAGACACATTTTTCAAAAACCTTTGCCAGGCAGCATGTTAGGGCTACAGGTCTATAATTGCTGCATTCGTTGATATTTCCTTTCTTGTGAATTGGTATTACAGATGCTATTTTCCAAATGTTTGGGAATATTGAGTCGGTTAAGGAAGCATTAAAAAGTTTGGTAAGTGGATTAGCTATGTCGGATGCACAGATTTTTAACAAGCGGTTTCCAATGCCATCGTGTCCGGTCGCTTTAGAAATGTTAGCGGAAAGTAAAATATCTTTAACTTCGTTGACAGACAGATGGACGGAATGCAAAATTGTGCCCGTTTTAAGATCAACATTAGGTAGATTTTTATCGGGATGTTTGACAGTCGCTTGATCACAGAAATAGTTGTTCATTATTGTAACGATATCGTTTAGATCGTCATATACAGAGTCCTGGTGGGTTATTGGCGGGAATAGTGTGTTGTTGCCAGTGGATTTCAAATAGTTTTTAACTAAGCGCCACCACTGCTTTTTACCGTACGATTCATTTATTTTGCTGTCAATCTTCGATAGATATTTTCTTTTGGCATTACGGACAGTTGAAATTACTTTATTCCGGAGTTTACGAAAGCACTCCCATTCAGAAGGACGGTTCCGTTTTTTTAGCAATGTTGTGTATGCGGTTACGTTTTCGCATTATGCTGCGTACTTCGCCAGTTATCCATAATGGATTTTTAGGTCTAATGGTTACTATTTTATGTGGGATGTGATTGTCGCATATATCCGTAAACGTATTTGAGAAAGCTGTTGTTGCTTCGTCGATCGTGTCTGCTGACAAGACGACCTGCCATTCAACGGAGTTAAGGTCTTTATGCAGGTTTTCGTTATCAATCCTCTCATAACTGTAAATTTTTCTTTTATATATATTATTTTGAGGGATATCGTCCTTAATGGTTACATGAACAGGACTATGATCGCTACAAATAGGGTCAGACACACCTGAACTAAGTACACTATCTGCGTTAGATACAAACACTAAATCAATTAAAGTTCTAGAGGTGGGTGTAATCCTAGTTGGTTTGGTAATAAGCTGGGTTAAACCATACATTGTTGTAAGACTTTCAATTTTCGCATTGTTTCCTTTTATTATATCGATATTGAAGTCACCTGTAATTATGGTTTGCAAATTTAAGGCCATAGCATTGCTAATTGATTGGTTAAGTAACTACCAGTATGCCTCGCTTTTGTCGGCTCGGTAAAAGTTTCCGATTAAATAACATAACTCAACAGATATAAGATCTACTTTGTCTTTTAGGCTTCTTACATTTAGATGACCTATTTTAAGATCAGTGTGCTTACGGGGTCCAGGATTTGGGTGAATATCTCCGCAGCAAAAAAAAACGATACTTTAAAGAGCCATCACGGATGTTAGTATTTCAATTTTTTGGAAAATATACTTATAACGTCATTCGCCAGAGAAATCTTTTATCTACAACATGGCATATGTTAAATAATTTTCATATCACGACAATGTATTGCAATTTGGTTTCAAAGAGAAGTATCACTTCGACTAGCGCGCGCTAAGGGTATCTGACGTCATATAAACAGAATCCCCTTTTTTTGCGTACTACACAAACAGCAAGCGCTTCCGAAGCGTGAAGGCTCGTCTCTAGCGCAAGTCGCCATAACAACCCATATGCTGCACATGCTGCACGTGTCTCTCTTGCAAGTTACCCATGTCACACATTACTGAATGTGACGATTGCTTTACAAACAATGTTTCTAAGTGTTCTGAGAATAAACAAATTATTTCCTGTTTAATGTTCTTTTTATTGAGATAAGACCAGCAAATTATGACAAATTTTTACTCTCATTAATTATAAAATTCAAGAAAAATACCTAGTTGGGTAAAACAATTATTCCAATATCATTAGCAAATACATAATTAAATGAAATAGTAAATAAATCACCGCCAAAAAAAATATATATTTCGATATCTTTCATTGCTCATATTTTTTTATTATTCTTTCGTGTCATTGTTTACTGTGTGTGAGCTAGACCATAATGCTTTGCGCTTGAAAATAATAGACTGGATCTATATTTAGCCTGGAAAACACCTTTACTAATTAATGCAATTTCTCGGCTTATTTTAAGTTGGAAAAATTAGGGAAAAATTAAGTGTATTTATTTCACGAAGATGGATTTTTGGAAATGTTTTGATATTTTCATCAACATCCGTGATGGCTCTTTAAAAACACAAAGAGATTTTATTTTAAAGAATAGTAGGCCTAATCAAGAGTGGCACATTGGGACACTGTCAAAATATACCAGGGCACATTGGGACACTGTCCCAAACTACCCCGGTAGCATTGTCCCAATCTGCCCCAATGACCCCCCAAGGTAATAACATGCCTCAATATTGATAAATTCAACTAACATGTCAAGTAATTACTTGTAACAACTTACCCCAATGATGGAACTTTCCAGAACAATAGGCATCAACCAGGATTGCTTACTCATCTTTACATCAGACCATAATTACTAAAAAATTTTTTACTCCAAACATAGAAAAATCGTTTTTGCTTAAGTGTTTGAACCACATCATATTTTCAGTCATTAGCATCATACATCTCATGGTGTTTGATAGTACTTCCTGTGACATTAATAGTTTCTTTCTACTTATTTTGAATCAATAGATATTTATGGTGTCCCTACCTACTCCGTGTCCCAACCTGCCCCGGTCTCCCCACTACAGCTGGTCTCTTTTGCAGACATGGTATAATAATTTATTTGGCCTACCTTGCAAAAATGGTCACTTCTCTACCTCTGTTTAGGTTTCAGCTTCGTTGTGCGTGGAGCAAAATTATTTACAAGAATTGTGTATACAGCAATGTATATAACGCGAGAAATTACGTCATACAAATTGTCCGAAATGTTCATTTTTAGCTCATCTGGCCTTGAAGGTCATCTGGCGTCCGTTCATCCATCCGTGATCCTTTGGCTTTTTCGTCTTCTTCTCCAGAACCACTTGGTCTAGGGAGCTGAAATTTAGTGTACAAACTCCTTGGCCATTGGGGATTCTAAATTGTAAATTTGGTGACCTTGTTACCCCAGATCGGGTCACAGGAGTCACGACCTTAACAACCTATTTCTTTTTCTTCTCATGTACCAAAAGGTCTAGAAAGATGAAATGCTGTGTACACACTCCTTGGCCAATGGGGATTCTAAATTGTAGATTTCCTAACCCCGCGACCCCAAGTATAGGTCACAGAGGTAATGACCTGAAAACCTATTTTCATCTTCTCAAGAACCACTGATCCTAGAGACTTCAAATTTCATGTACAGACTCCTCGGCGAATTGGGATTCTAAATTGTATAGATATCGTGATCCTGCCATCAGAAGACACTTGGGTGAGATTCTAATTATCATCCAAAATCATTCTTCATCATGACGTTCAACTTTCCAATGCAAGGCATAACTCTTGCCAGTCTCCATTACTGGCTGATTTAGGCTTTGCAGTATTTCCTTAAGATATCTGTGCATGGAAATCCGGGCCCGCTATGCTTTTCTGGTGCAGCGATTAAGTATCTTGGCACAACAAAGCGAGGGAAACTGCAAAGCTTTAAAAAAGTTAAAAAATAATTCAAAACATATTGAAAAAGTATGATTTTATTGCTGTAGTTTCTTTGATTCATACATCACGAATGACAAAATATGATAGTTCATCACTTTTTGCCCAAGGGGACTTTGTGCAAGTGGACCCTAGGCAGTGTAAGCTGCACCAACACGCTGAAAGGGGTTTAGAACCAGGAAGCAGGTGCTGGAGTCAATCTGCTGTAAAAGGTGTACCTGTTGTGTGAGTTTTTGGTTGAAGTGTACTGCTCTGTTCATACTTATTTCACTAAAGGACCGAGTCCGCCTGTTTGGATCCAACAGCTGCACTGATACTATTGAAAAGATTCCAGTGGCGGATCCGGAGGGGGGGTTGTTCGAGGGGGTCTGGACCCCCCTTTCAAAAATTTGTGTATGGGCGGGTTTGGGGAAAACATTTTTTCGACCCCCCTCTTTTCCATTGGTTGACCCCCCCCCCCCCCCCCCCCCTTTCAAAATTCCTAGATCCGCCACTGGATTCAGTCCCCAAGAAGTAGCAGAAATCTGAGCATGTGTTTGTGCTTGATTATTGCAATGCTCTGTTAATACCAGTACCAAGTCACCTGCCTAGCTTGGATCCAACAGCAGCACTGATACTATTGAAAAGATTCAGTCCCCCAGAAGTAGCAGGAGACTGAGCTTGTGTTTGTGTTTGTGCAGCAGTCTGCTGTGTATGTTGTGCCTGACTGTATGCCGTCTGTGCAGCCTGATAGGCTGTTGCTGGTTGAGGCATATACATACCCTGCTCATAACTCCCTTGTCCATAACCATGGGGGACAGGATTCTGCTCAAAGGGAGAGAACTGCTGGGGTCTGGAAGGAAAGGGAGGTAAATGCTGTGGTGTGTTTGATGTATTCTGTGTAAAGGGAGAGAACTGCTGTGGTCCTGGAGGAACATTTTGCGCAAAAGGAGGTAAATGCTGTGGTGTGTTTGATGTATTCTGTGTAAAGGGAGAGAACTGCTGTCTTGGGGGAACAGTGCCTGACCAATGCTCTTGGCGGTAGTGTTGCACACCCTGTTGGATCTGGTGTCCATGGAAACCCCGGGTGTTCTGATGAAGCCCCTGCTGAGCAAAGGTTTGATTTGTCATATGTCCCATAACTTGTCGAGGGGCGGGATGTCTTTGAAACTGGGGACGATTTTGATGTGGCTGGTGCTGATTCCATGTGAGACGGTTGCCTTGTTGGGGAATATTCCCAGGATGGCCAGATTGTCCATGTGTTGGTCCAGAAACTACACCTTGTGAACTCGTATCCAACAAAGTCGTATCACTCACAGTTGAAGGTTTGGATCTTTCACCCAATGTCACATGAGAACTGCCACGATTAGCTGGTACCTCTTGTTTCTTCTTTCTCTTATATGGCACAATATCAACAGGGTTACTGGCAACAGGTCTCTTACTGGTGCTGACACCGTCTTTACTTAATGACTTATCAGCCGGTTTAGTCTCAAATGAATGGTCTGTAGTGATATTTGAATCAAGTGAGGTTGAACCATTCTTGTGAGCATCAATTTTGCTGGAGTCCTTTGTTTTAGGAATTAAGGAATCTTCGGAAGCTTCAACAGTCTCAGCTTCAACCAATCTGACTTCATTGTCTTTGACTGTTGGTGTACTAGTGATATTCCTTTCTACAGGATTACTGTCGTCTGCTTCTAGATCAATGACATTATCTTTTGTGGTTGGAGCTGATGAGTTTCTGGAATTGGAAATGGCTGTCGCTTTATGAACAGATGCATTATGGGAGGATGGGGACTGAGTTTGCTCTGATTCACTTCTACCCCTGTTCTGTGGAACCCTTGATAAATTAGCATGAGCTTGTCCACAAGAAGCCTCAGAGTGTCCAAAGGATTTAGACTGAACAGTAGAATACTCTTGTTGATGTTGTGATCTAGTTTGAAGAATCCCGGCATCTACATTGGGTTGTCCAGAAGAAAAGTCAGAATGTCCTGGTAACATCAGACTTGATGTTGATTGGACGAGACATGAGTGCATCATGGGAGATGATACGAGGGCTGGGTAGACTTGTCCTTGCATCTGTGTTGGTCTATCATCCATGAGTGAAGATGAGATCAGGGAGAGACCACTCCCTGTGGTGGAGGACATGGACTTCTTCTTGCGGACGTACGGGACAACAGCCGTAGGTTCGTCTGGCCTGGCTGCGGTTGATGCAGTACTTGAATGGTGTACACCCTTCATACCGGACCTTCTTTCAAACTGGATTCTGAAAACAGAACAGAAACGGGGTCACACTATCTGCAATGGTACAAATTCTCGTACAAAGTCCCTTGAGGTGAGGTGATTTAGGGTTTACGTTGCTTTCAAGAGTAGTACAGGGTAATAATGTGTGTAGCGCTTTGAGCATGGCCCTTTGTGTTGTGGAGTTAAGCGCGATATAAGTATCCTCATTATTATTATTATTTCACTTACATCAAGGGTGATACTGTTATTGAAGGACGGAAGCCTGCAACACCATTGTGGTTATGTGTTGCGATGAAATCCCCAAGCATCCGCAGGAACTAGCAAAACTATGGGTAGTACAGCGCTGAAATTCAGTGCAGCATTGCATCCACAACTATCCCATGGGAAAGCTGCGAATCCCCTGACAGGATATTACCCCAGACCTCTTGATCTAAAGCCAAACACCCTAAGCACTGTGCTATTCCACCCCCAAAAGTCCCTTGGAAGCTATTTACTGATACAACAGCTTTCAACTAGAAGAATCCTGCCAGGAGCACGGCAACTTTGTCTGCAATAGAGAACTGTTCTACACGCAGTAAGGTTTGGGTGCAATGCTGCACTGAATTTCAGCGTAGTACCACCCATGGTTCGCTAGTTCCAGCCGACGCCCGCAGGTTTTATCGCAAAGCATAGCCACAAGGCGTTGCGGGCTTTCTCCCTGCCATATTACTAGCAGCCGCGATGTAAGTGAAATACTCTTGAAAGCGGCATTAAACCCCAACTCACCTCAACTAGAAGATCTAGTTAAAATATCCTACATTTGACAAACCATCTGTTAAGGTAGTAATGCCCCAGTTATTCATCCAGAATGGTCTGGCATTATTTATCAGATTGATGAAATGTGTACACACTTTGCATTGAGTCGTCTCCCCTTGTTCCACACTCCTCCGAAGGACGGCAGCCACGAGGCGGAGGTCTGCATACTGTGGTCCATATTCGCTCCCACTCGGTCGGCTGGTAGTTTCTTCTTTCTCTCTTTATCCACTTGTAACAGAGAACATTGAACTTATTCTAAATATTCTGGCAAGAAACAGTTGAAACATTAACATCCTGCCGGCTCAAATGACAACATTGCAAATCTAACGAGAGGCCATCTCAACTCAGGGTCAAATCATGAAAATTGCCCATGATTTTGCTAAATCGATTCTGCTTGTGAAACAACAATTGGGATATTATATTTTATTACCCATATGGTTGAAAATTTTTGATATGAGCACATGTTTGCCTAGCAACCATTGTTTCACGTGGCCTCCATATCGTCGTCTGGAACGTCATAAAACTATTGTTCGTGACGTCACTGTAGCTTGCCGTGGCAAAGGAAGTCCGCCATTCCCTGGCTAATTTTATGCAAATCAAATGGAATAGAATGGGCAATAAAGAAATTATTACACTCGAAAGTGTGCTATATGACGAAACTCGTGCAAATTTATGTATAACCCTTGCTCTCGCTCGCGCAATACAAAAAAATCCCACTCGTTTCGTAAAAGTCATATGACACACTTCCTCATGTAATAATCTCTATGTATGAAAAAGGCCCTTCCCACAGCATCTGAGGGCTTTAGAGACACTGGTACAAAGATGGTACATCAGACCATATTACCCTTGTGAAAAGCGTACTTATAGTATATCTGTTCTTATGCCTCACCACCTCAACTTCAAGAATGCCAAACAAAACAGACAATAAGAATACAGATGCTACAAAAAGAGACGGTCAACTTTACCAAAGGACTGGTAACTTTGCAATTTTTCTTGTATTATAAAAAGCAATTGCTGACAAAAGTTGACATAATTCCACACAGCAAATTTATTTTTTACAATAAAAATGTCACCTAAGAAATTTAGGTTCTGAATCTTACGAAAGAGAAACGATAGAAGTGTATAACATGATAATCAAGTAAACAGCTCTTGAAATATAGCAACTATAATCGTAAGTAAACAAGAAGACATAGTCATCAACATCCCCCACCAGACACAAGAAATGAGAACAAGGGCAATAATTCAACAAGAAATAATTGTGCACTTCTCATTTTCTTTCCATTAAGGTAACAATATCCTCAAGCCACACAACTGATTTGATGTTAAACAATGTCTGAGAAAAGCTATATCCTTGGATACTTGGAACAGAGTCGAAAAAGCGGAACAAGGGGAATAACTCTGGAAAAAATAATCACATGCTTCTTTTTTTCGAACTCCATCAAGGTATCGATACCCTTAAACCACACACCAAATTTGGTTATCCCATCTTAAATAGTTTCTGAGAAAAGCTGTCCCCTTTGGAGATATACCCTCAAGCCACACACCAAAATTGGTTGTACTTTCTTAAATAGTTTCTGAGAAAAGCTGTCCCCTTTATAGCAGACGGACAGACGGACGGACGGACACACAGACGGACGGACGGACGGACGGACGGACGGAGCTCAAACCTATATCCCCTTTCCACTTCATGGCGGGGGATAATAAATGAATAGGTACGTACAGTGTTTCTCGTACTGAGACATGGAAGGTCCAATGTCTCCACCCCCCTCCTCTTCCTCCTCATTTTCCCTCAGCCAAGGCGGTGTCCCACCCGTGAACACATTTCCTACCTCCTTCTCACTAGCCTACCAAGAAAAAAACAGGAGAGCTCATTATCTAAGGGAGACAATCATGTGGGGGCATGGCAAATAAGAAAGTTATATATGCCATTTACTGTAATGGGAATACATTTTAAGAAGAAATATTTTTCAGTTTTAATTACGCTTCCCTAGGTTTGAAACTAGAGAAAACATAAAATAAGAAGATCTGAGTTATTAACAAGAGGATTAAAAAGATTTGAAGCTTTTAATTTAAATTGGCCAATAAAGTGTTACATACCTTTGGTTTAGGTCTTACAATAGCAGTCAAACCAACTGCTACTGCTTCAACAGTTTTGAATCTGCCGCCTGAGGTTTGACCAATCACAGATGGCCCTGAGGTCACATGACCTGCTGCTGCATTCTGGGATACCTGAGTCTGCTTTGTACACATCTAAAGGATTGAGGAAATCCAACAACAATCAAACAATCACAAACAGCTGCAATATTATCTTGATTTGCAAAAAAATTGAGTAAGATTTGTTTTTTCAGAAATGTGAATAATTCATGTTTAGCTTTTTTTGATATAGCAAACTTATAAACAAATGACACTTTTTATTATAATTATTTTTGATGATCAACTTCTATATTGACACAATAACAAGGTGTATATACTGGAAATAGACAAGTTAATCATCCATATATTTTATTTATAATTTTAAAATGCCTCTGAAACATTTAGAACTTCATACTCTTCCCATAGAGGTTACTCCACTTACTTCTTCCATCCTAACCTCTGTTGCATATGGGCCATATTTCATGACTCTCAAAATCCTCTGGTGGTGGTAGTTGGCAACAAAGGTAACATTCTTATTTCCCAATCAAACATTTGTAAATAATGTTTCCCAGCACACAGATGGATCAACTCTAGTCATTTTGTTACAGAATGCTCAGTTTGAGGTGGTGAGTTGTGGTTTAACGCCGCTTTCAAGAGTATTTCACTTATATCGCGGCTGCTAGTATTACGGCAGGGAGAAAGCCCACAACACCATGTGACTATGCATTGCGGTGAAACCTGGGAGCATTGGCTGGAACAAGCGAACCATGGGTGGTACTACACTGAAATTCAGTGTAGCATTGCACCCAAACCTTACTGCGTGTAGAACAGTTCTCTAATGCAGACAGAGTTGCCGTGCCCCCCGGCGGGACCTTTTGATCCGAAGCCGAACACGCTATCCCGCTCCACTCAGTTTGAAACAAAGTCGCTGATTGCACAACTAACTATTGAAGCAGCAAATCAGGATTCTCTACTTCTAGCCAAGAAAGTGCTCGTTATGCAACAGAGGTTTTGATTGAAGAACTGGAGAAAGCTCCATGGGGAGAGTGTCAGAACTAATAAAGAGCAAGAATTACAGTTACTCAACTTTGACTGTCGACCCATTCTGAGTGGCAAATTTATAGGACATTCAACAAAGGGAATCAGCCTTGATCAGTCCTCAAGAAAATTCCTGTAGGTAATGAGTTAACAACCTACCAAGCCAATTTTTTTCCCATTCACTTTTAACAATTTATTACCAATACAGAAAATTGGTTTGTGTTATAAAATGTTTTACCCTCTAAAGTAAATATTAATGACAAACTATCATTATAAATGGGAAATTTGAAAAATAAAATTTGCAAAAAACGTGCTACTGCCCCTTTAAATTATATACCTGGTGGAAACACAAACTTTTATCAATTAAGCCATTTACCTTGGTATGCCTATCATTAGTCGCTAGATTATTGGGACCACTAGTCAGACAGAAATCTTCTATCATTGGCTAAGGGTTAAAATCAATTATTGGAATGGTACCCTGACCACAATAACTATCATCCAGACAAGGGCTGCATTTGATTTATGGACTCATGTATTGAGTTTGCAAATCAAGCACTTGCTCTCAGCCAACTCGACTCTACTCGAGCTGGAACGTTCTCCCCAATTTTGTGAGAACAACTCGAGTTGTGATGTCACAATGCATTATGGGTAGTGCAGATTCCCCTTAAAACGAGTGACACATTCACATTATGAATGAAATATTAAATTTATTGCATAGATACGTTTTTATATCAGATAAGTTATATTTTTTTCAACGGGAAATTTAACTGCTTGTGCTGATAGCTGAGGCAAATTTTATACTGTGAGTCAACACTTGAGTCATGTTTTATTTGAAACGTGAAAGCGCATGCGTCGACTCCACCCTAGTGTTGTCAAATCAAACACAGCCAAGAAGTAATGGCTTGCCACTAAATCGTAAATCTTCTATCATTGGCTAAGGGTTAAAATCGATTATTGGTATGGTACCCTGGCCGCTGAAGCTATCATCTAGATGGACAGTAATGGTTTGCCACTAATCAATGCAGTAGGAAAAGGGTTAATAATCTCCTGTAATCTGACATACAGAGCCCCTCAGATGAGGATTCCCAGTGTGAATTGGTAAATGGATACAGTCAGATTATCTCCCTTGTACAAAGTACCAGCAGAGTTATTTCCCTTGCCTGTCCACACACCTGCTCCCAAGGTGGCGCTTTCGCAGCACCCTTCTTTACAAACTGTTGTTGCTGGATGGTCCGATGGATCTTTTCAGTCATCTGAAAACAGAGGACAGCATATCTTAAATTTTGTTAAAACTTTGCAGATGAAATAGTTTGGATGACGTCTTGGTTTCTTGGCATTTCTTGAAATGAAAACACGCTATATTTAACCCAATGTAACTTTTTTGTAATAATAAAACAAATACACTGATAGAATATCAGCATAGTGACACAAAACGTATCATAAAACTAATAAACAATATGCTATTAGGCTGTAGCGCAGTTTTCCCCTCTCGCAGCCCCGATGAATGGCTTCAATTCTCATTGCTTTTCTTTTTTCAACAAATGGGAGCTTATCTTTATCAATTTGTGAAATGGTAAGTCATCAAAGTATGAACTTCATTAATATCTTTAAATTTTACTGTTTTTTAATCATGTATTAAGGAGAGATGGGACGATGAAACAAAATATTTTAGAATTCGTTTATTTTTTCAAAATAGCAGGTTTATTGTGTCTTTTATCCAAAAATGTAAGAAAATTTGGGGGTCACCGAACGATTTAAAGAGTTATCGGCATTAAAAACAATACTCCCGTCGACAAATTACGCCATTTTTGACTGATTTGATGTATTTAGATGAAGTGCTCGCTTTCACCGATTAAGCTAAGAATCGATCCTTTCAAATACATTTCAGTTACATACGGGGATGCATAGCAAGTCTATATTTTGAAAATTAATGACACTGGAAAGAGAAACAAAATTAAATTAAGCACTTTTTAATTAAAAACGGCATTTTTCTCATCACTTTTCCTATATTGAACAGGATTTCTCACTGACACACATATTTTAGATATTGCTAAAAATGCAATATAATGTGCATATTTGAATAAACAAACGAATTCAGAAATAAAAATAGGGGGTCACCGGGGTTTTTTCATCACTTTATCGTAATTTTAAAAATTACCTTCATAAACGTAAAAACCTAACGTCACGGCAATTTTGATGGTTTCAAGTGTACCTACTGTGTAATCATTATTGAACCTATTATCAATCTAAGAGTGCATGATGGAAGAATAACTATCAGTTGATTATACGAGGCGATTTAAATTCGTCAGTAACTAAAGATACGTATGTAATTCGAATAACACGCACAGTAACATATTTACCGCGAATATAGGTGACGATAATGTTATGCGGCATGTAGTAAAATGACCGTTAAAAAGGCATTAAGGAAAATTTAAGCACTTTCCGTTCGTGTATTGATAAGCGTATGCCCCATACAACGTAATCCATATATTTTAAGACTTATTCACTACAATAATTTGTTGTCGCAAAATGTTACCGTAAGCGAGTTTGATTTCTGGGTCCCATCTCTCCTTAATTGCATATATGTGTAAACGGGAATATCCTCTTGGATTTCGTTTCAACAAAAATACTGTTTACAGTTTAAATATACGATAGAACCATCCTTTTAAAGAGAGGATGTTAGTTTTTCTGATTCAAAATCATTTTCTAAACACACAAATGATACCAATCGTTAGAGCAATCTTTCATCCACAACATGAGAAATAATTTTCATATCACATCAAATGTGATGTAATTTGGTTTCAAAGACACTTTTCGATTAGCTTGCCCAACGGAATGTGATGTTAATAGCCAGATTTTCAGATTGCATTCTACGTACTTAATGATGTACAACACAATACCAAGGGTTTTCGAGGCTACATCGATAGTTAACTGCACAACCACCATAGAAACATGCATGTGCAAATAAATCTTCTCAATTATCATAGAATGTTTGAGAACACTTCTGAACATCTCACAGATAGGGTTAGGACACAGGAACTCCATATCGTAATCAAAATGTACATAAAACGTAAGTAAAAAAACCTACATCCCATATCCTATACTATATAGAGTAAAGGAGCAAAGTGCCGATCTAAGGTTCTATTCGACATAATGCCATAAGTTATGCTAAGAATTTGTGACATTCACAAATGAAGGCACGTACTAGGGCTGGGACGGGTAGATATTTCCTACCCGGGTACCCGACCATCTGTTACCCTACCCTACCCAAAAACCCGTTTTGTCGATCTCCAACATCTAATTGTAAGATTTTGTACTACTTTATTCAACTGGTTGGCTTGAACATTGGGCTAGAAGCCTAGCATAGAGACCCATGGCTATTTCAATCAAATTTATTATGTATGACAATAGATCATTTTAATATTATGTTAGAATCTTCAAATACATTGTAATCTTGAAATGAAAGAATAGCAAATTAAATTGTTTTATGATTAGTCACATGATAAAAACGGGTCCGGGTAGTGTGATGGGTACCCGGGTCCTACTCAATACCCACCTGTCCCGGGTATCCGGGTTACCCGTCCCAGCCCTAGCACGTACCTATCATCTGTACATTTCTCCACAAAACTGATTTCCACCATTTGTCCACCCTAAGATAACTTTAACAGCTCTTCAAACTCGAAAATAGACCACAAAAACCTCCTCCGTGAAAGTTATTCAACAGTCGATACGCATTTGAACGATCTGTAAGGTTGTCACCCACCTGCTGTATGCGTGTGTTCATCTTCTGTCTGTATAGCATCAGAGCAGTCTCACTCTTGTTATGGAATCTGAATTTAAATTCTTTTATTATGAATAATATAAATATAACTTGTAATTTAATGACAACGTAGATCAGGACTTATGTTTAAAAAGTTATAAAATTGACACGGTTGAAAATCGTTAACTTTACGTCGCAAGTGATATTACCCTGTGCAAGGATTTAGATAGAAATTCTATCTAAATCCTTGCCCTGTGTTAGCGTGTCTGTAATTAAAGGGAGATAACTCAAATATATAGTTCTCAGCCTGATATTATAAAAATTTGCAGACTGGGCTAATATGGCTGATATGGATTTTCGGACCAGGCAGCAATATGGGTGCTTTGCCCTTACCTCTATCATATTATAGATACATATTTATATGATAACAAAGATATAGGTATATGATGAATGAAGATATCCCTACCTCTCAGCGTCCACTTTGCTCATAATGAGATCTTTCTTCCTGTTCTTGTCGACGATGTTCTTCCAGAAGAACTCCCCAGTCCTCTTGACATGTTCATCACTGATAACACACAACACATGTTCAACAATAAGCGGAGGTGGCCTTAAAGGGGCAGTAGCACGTTTTTTTTAAATTTTATTTTTTCAAATTTCCCATTTATAATGAGAGCTTATGTCATTAATATTTACTTTAGGGGGCAAAACATCTTATTACACAATGAAATTTTCTGTTTGAGTATAGAGCAAAAATTGCATGGCGGACATTTTATTGTGAACACATTTTCTTATTTCGAATGATAAAAAACGATCCCCATGGCTTTACGGAACCATGTACACTCATTTTTCACCTTTATTTCCCGAAGGTGTTCTACTTTTTGTGACATTATTTTTCAAATACATTTCATCGACTTATTTCACCGAAAAATATTGCTACTGCCCCTTTAAGAGGTGGCCTATCCACTAAAGGCTTGAGGAGGTTAAGTTCGATAAACTATGTGGATCTACTAAAGGAGGTGAGGTGAGGTGAGTTGGGGTTTAACGCCGCTTTCAAGAGTATTTCACTTATATCGCGGCTGCTAGTATTATGGCAGGGAGAAAGCCCGCAACGCCATGTGGCTATGCATTGCGGTGAAACCTGCGAGCATCGGCTGGAACTAGCGAACCATGGGTGGTACTGCATTGAAATTCAGTGTAGCATTGCACCCAAACCTGACTGCGTGCAGAACAGTTCTCTACTGCAGACAAAGCTGCCGTGCCCCTGGCGGGATTCGAACCCTCTTGATCCGAAGCCGAACGCGCTAACCACTGCGCTATCCTGCCCCCTCTACTAAAGGATACCAGACGGTATACTAATGATAAACATCAGTTATCAAACAGAGATATACCCTCCCAACACTGTCAAATGGAGGCTTTATGGACAAGATGTTCTTTGCCCATTTTCAGTGTGTTTGGAGAGCGTACCACCCTCTCTTTTAAAGGAAAGTTCTATCACGTATCTATCGGCAGCATCCGGCATCTTGGTTTCTTGCCACTTCGTAAAATGAAAACTCACTAAATTTAACCCAATTAAAATATCTTGTTATAATAAAACACATACACTGATAAAATATTGACATAGTAACACACAACATGTAATAAACAATAGGCTTAGTGAAGTTTTCCCCATTCGCAGTGCCGATGAATGGCGTCAATTCTCATTGTTTTATTTTTCATCAAATGTGCGCTTGTCTTTATCAAGTTGTGAAATGTAAAGTCATAAACTTTTTAACTTCATTAATATATTTCAATTTGACCATATCTTAATCATGTATTAATACCATATATGTGTAAACGGGATTATCCTCTCGAATTTTGCTTCCACAAAATATACCCTGACAAGAACCCTCCTTTTAAAGGGAAAGTTCTATCACCGATTTATCGGCAGCTTCCGCCATCTTGGTTTCTTGGCATTTCGTGAAATGAAAACACGCTTTATTTAACCCAATTTAAAAAATGTGTAATAAAAGAACATATGTACACTTATAGGATATTCATAAAGTAACACATAACGTATCATAAAACTAATAAACAATGTGATATTAGGCCGTAGCAAAGTTTTCCCCACTTGCAGCGCTGATGAATGGCTTCAATTCTCATTGTTTTTATTTTTCAACAAATCTTCACTTATCATTATCAAGTTGTGAACTGTTAAGTCATCAAAGTATTGACTTCATTAATATATTTCAATTTGACTATATCTTAATCATGTATTAATAGCATATATGTGTAAACAGGAATATCCTCTCGAATTTTGCTTCCACAAAAAATACCCTGATAGAACCCTCCTTTTAAGTTCTTAACAAGAGTAGAAACAGCTCACATACCTCCACTTTTTAGTTTGTTTTTGTAAACTCGGTCTATACATAACAGGGGACATGTTTATATAAACAGGACCATGATGGCAATTCTAACAAGTGCACAAGAGGTTTATAAGGCCAGATATTAACATTTTCTTGTTTCCAGGGGTGTGCAATATAACCGGTATATCGGTATAAACCGGTTTTAGATTGTGCAATACAATTATTGCAATATGTTTTCCAATTGGCAATATATCGCACATAATAATTTTAAATGAAATATATGCATATAAAATTTATCAAAATAATGTCTTGTTCTAATGTTAAATTACAGGTTTTAAATGCAAATAAATGCTCTTGAAGTGCAAGAACATGTGTTGGGCTGTGTTACAAGTGAAAGTTTCCATTTTGGAATCTACTGTACCAAATTTGCTGTTGATCTTTTGGAGAAATATCCTGTCATTTGAACGTTCTGTAAGGTATTTCATCTAAAATATTATGTTAAACAGCATTTATAAGTGTAAAACTTTAAAACAAAGTTCTTTCAATATATTGCAATATTATCCCAATACAGAGGCTATATATTGCAATATATCGCAATATGAAAATTAGTGCAATATCCAACCCTACTTGTTTCTCATTAACAAGATCCTAAATGTTGACCAGACTTTTAAGATTGGTTTCTTACACAACTAGCTGTTTACATCAGAAATCAAGGTTTATATTACATACAATACAGTAGAAACAAAATAAAAGCAATCCGACAACACAACACATTTATTTTTACTTATTACTGATAATATTTTTAATGTCACAAAATAGCTAATTTTTATAAGATGGCGTATTACTATTCTGGAGTTTTCACAAACTTGAATTTTAGTTCATTTACCTGGCAATGTGGGATACGAAGCCTCCGTACTTCACAGTAGCGTCACTTTCACGTCTATGTTTGTCTAACTCACTCTCACAGAAGTAACACCAGAACTTGGCACCGTTCTCCCATCCCAGCGCTTCAATCGTTGGATTGCCCAGACACGATCGAGCATCTTTAACCTGCAGCAGAGATATAAGTAAGGAAGACCGGAATAGATTCTGCGTTAGAGATGGAAAACTGTCATGATGAAGAAAGTTCAACCAAGAGACATGGTCAGCAACATTTCCCAGCCGTATTGATTGTCACTAAAACTGAAAAAATAATTAACAAATCATTTTCGAACTCCATCAAAGTATCTATGCCCTCAAGCCTCCCCTTTTGACATATCTTGAAGCAAGTCCCCCCCAAAAAAAGGCAATCACCCCAGAAAAAGAGAAACAGCTGTCCCCATCAATTCGGACGGACATAGCTCAAATCATCCTCGATAATCCAGCGCTATTGTTCCGATAAATCTACACACAAACGCTGGAAAACAGTAAGGGTATTTGAGTCAAAATCCTGGAGAGTGCAATTTTATGGTCTTAGAAAAACAAAAAACAAAAGTGTATAAAACTCATAATCTTTTACTTATAAGTATTGAAATAACATTGAATAATCTGAACAAGAAATATGCAATCTTAACTGTATCTTTTATTTAAGTAATTAGCCATACTTTGATGCAAACAGTTAAAAAGGTCAATACTGCTACCAGAAAAAAATGTTTGAAATAGTAAAAATGTACATAAACAAAAATAAATTTTGACTATTTGACATGTGTTAATGATGATGTGGTATATGTTTAAAGTCTATAAAGTAACATGTTTTAACAAATAGTTTATTCATGACCCATTTTGATTTGAAAATAATAATTAATTGAATTTTGAAATGAAAACATCTTCATATTTAACTCACCCAAACAAACTGTATACCAGCACTTTGACATATCCCTATTTAGAAACTTATCAAATCATTATCAAAATAATACAATCTTAAAAAAGTTTTATATTTCTTATATTACCATTTTTTAGTAAGTAGCAGTTAGTGACAGTGCTGGTAACAGTATTGACTCAATTTGTGACAGTATTGACATTCAAACGCAACTAAATGAGAATCTTGATGAATTATCAAATGTTTTACATAAAACAGTTTAGAATGATCAACACTAACATAAAACATCCATGTTTATAATTTTACAACAATATTCTGTTCGTTCCCAGTTTAATACAAAATGAAGTAAACAGTGATGGTAACAGTATTGACATCTGTGATGACAGTATTGACCTGACTGGTGACAGTTTTGACTTCCATGTGTACAAATTCTATTCTAGATAAATATTTTATGATTAATGAACATTTTTCTTGAAAATAATGTGATATCCAGTGTCTTGAAAGTCAGTTTGATATAGTTTTTATCAGTATTTAATAAATATTTGTATTTTGTGTTTATACTTGCGATGGTAGCAGTTATGGACAAGTATGGAAGCAGTATGGACAAACTGAAAATCATTTCAATAGTATAGAGTATATTTTTTCATTTCTTACATTAAATCTCTGTCAATATAAACAATTCTGTTACATCAAAAGTCTGTTGATCATTTAACAGTAAAGCAGATAAACTAACACATGTCAAGGTTTACGAAAATAGTTTTCCATATGTTTGTGTCCACTCCTTGTTGAAAACACATGATGCCTGTTGGTTCAGGAACACATCAGCATAACTGTACAAACATCGATCTTTCATATGTGTTTATGGAAGCCTTTAGCTTTGGTGACTGATGGTTCATGGACTGTAGTGGTAGCCTTGGTGACTGATGGTTCCTTGACTATATTGGTAGCCTTGGTGACTGATAGTTCCTGGACTATATTGGTAGCCTTGGTGACTGATTGTTCCTGGACTATATTGGTAGCCTTGGTGACTGATTGTTCCTGGACTATATTTGTAGCCTTGGTGAACGATGGTTCCTGGACTGTAGTGGTAGCCTTGGTGACTGTTGGTTCATGGACTAAATTGGTAGCCTTGGTGACTGATGGTTCCTGGACTGTAGTGGTAGCCTTGTTGACCGATGGTTCCTGGACTGTAGTGGTAACCTTGGTGACTGATTGTTCCTGGACTGTAGTGGTAGCCTTGGTGACCGATGGTTCCTGGACTATATTGGTAGCCTTGGTGACTGATGGTTCCTGGACTGTAGTGGTAGCCTTGGTGACTGATTGTTCCTGGACTTTATTGGTAGCCTTGGTGACCGATGGTTCCTGGACTATATTGGTAGCCTTGGTGACTGATTGTTCCTGGACTGTAGTGGTAGCCTTAGTGACTGATGGTTCCTGGACTATATTGGTAGCCTTGGTAAACGATGGTTCCCGACCTACAGTGGTAGCCTTGGCGACTGATTGTCCATGGACTATATTGGTAGTCTTGGTGACTGATGGTTCCTGGACTATATTGGTAGCCTTGGTGACTGATGGTTCCCGAACTACATTGGTAGCCTTGGTGACTGATGGTCTATGGACTATATTGGTGCCCTGGGTGACTTGGCAGTCTTACACATTGAGCCTTGGTGACAAAATGGTCCCAGAAAATGACGGGATTTCTCTGATGCACCAAGTGCCATTTTCAATGATGTTTATCTAAAATAAAAATAAAACAAATGCTGTTACATAGGAAACTTACATAAAGAGGTTTCCCTTAACATTACGACTTCAAATTAAATCAAGACATAAAACATTAAACTTCTCTAATTGTCACTATGAAATAATATTCCAAGTTACTGAATTATTTTATTCATAATACATTCTTTCACATGTAACATAATTAATTGTATCATTTTGAACAAGTTCTTCAGTACTGTGACAAAAGCTGTCAAAACTGCTACTGCAATTGTCAAGAGTGTTTAATAAAATTTGAACATGAATGATACTGGAGTCAAGCAGATTAAGGCCAATATTTTCATCCAAATTTACAATTTATGCTTTATTCAAACCATTAACAATCAATAATTTTAAATATTTGATTGATTTGTCAATACTGCCACTTGCTATGTCAAAACTGCCACTACTCTCAAAAATATACCAGGGATCTTCTATAACTGAACTTTGAACTTTTAAATCATGGTTATTCTTCAACTTCTTAAATGGATATTTGTTTCGCCTCAAGAAAACCATAATGAATTGCATGAACATCTTAACATTGCTCCATACTGGAAAATATGTCACTACCGTCACCACATTTGTCCTAACTGCTACCAATATTTGTAAACAACTTTCTTAAAAGATAATCATTTAGACTTTTCGTTTCTAAGACAGTAAGTAATAATTATAATAACAAAAATGACAGAAACATTTACTCAGTGCCTACTTAGGATAAGCACAGATGAATATTTTCACACAAATAGTTATTTTTGTCAATAACCACCACCAGTTTTGTCACTACTGCTACCGGTCAGGATGAATTTCAATATAGTTTGTAAATAAGTGTACACATCCAAAAGCAAACAAGTGTGTTATTATTGTTTTAAATAATGGTACACTTAAACATCACATTAAGATCCAAAAATATCATTGTTGTTAAAACTTACTGTCAAAACCAACGAAAACTCAATACCGCCACCCCATGTGTCAAAACTGCCACTTTTGAGATGGTTGCAGTATTGACTGTAGCAGTATTGACGTTCTTAGATGTATATTGAAATTAAATACAATTAATGGTCCCCAAAGACAAAAAGATCATGTCATTACAAGTAACTCTAAATGACTCCTTTAACCAGTTTAAGGTGAATGAACATTACTATTCTTTCTCTTGGAAATCTTGGTGACAGTTTTGACACACATAATTCATAGACTCATAACTTCACTTACTTGGAGGTTGATTATGATACACACTGATGAGAGCTGAAATCCATCATGCTTCCATGTTGAAGACAGTAAGTGAAGGGACCAAGGCAGGAACTGATCTTTGTGAATAACTTGATGAGAGTTTATTTTTTTACCATGTTTGGTCACGGTAGCAGTATTGACATATACTTCTGGGACAGCGTTCTTTATTGCGCGGAAAATTATAAGCAAGGCATATAAAGACATAAAACTGTACAATCTGAGCCTCTGTAGTTCCTGCATCAATGCAAAAAATAATAATGTTTGTAATACAAAACCATTTGACAGAAACTAATTTTCAAAGTTGACAATCTTATCTTGGGACAATCAAATATTGCTATTTTTACTACTAAAAAATTGCTTCAAAGTTAATTTTTTCAGTGAACAAACAAAATTATACATGTGATTTGCTCAGATGTTATTGTTTCACACGCTCAATTGAAAAACAGAAATAAAAACATAGTTTTAATTAAAAATTTATGACCGGACCAAAAAATTGCACTTTCCAGGATTTTGACTCATTTATCCTTAACCTAGTTACCTCCCTTCGCAATGACTCAGCGAAACGCTTGCTTTCTTACAACCAATGAGATCACTTGAAATCAAGGGCGAAATAACAAGCACTCTCATGTCAGGATCTTGGCTTTCGTAGATGATTGGGAACGCCAGGTAGCACAGGGATTTTAATTATTTACCTCCAACCGTTTTGATGGACATGAATACACCCTTCTTCTCGTACAGACTTCTTAAAACTGTTTTTTGAGTTTCTGTCAGGTTTTCTACGCTGAATTTGTTACAAACTTTATCGTAATCGAGTGAGTCGGCCGCCGCTATGTTATAAACAGCGGTAGTGATGCGTTTTGATTGGTCGAGTTGTTTACGCAGATAGTGTCTGCGTTTCGTTTCTGATTGGATAACATGGACCCAAGAGGAGGTAACTAGGTTAGGGATAAATACCCTTACTGTTTTCCAGCGCTTGTGTGTAGATTTATCGGAACAATATCGCTGGATTATCGAGGATGAGCTCAAATCTGTATCCGATCAAATCCACTGCTAGAAACTAGAACAACTAGACAACTAGTTCGTTGTCAATTTTCCACATTTTCCCATTCACTATCTACTGGCACTACTGGCGAAACACCATGTATTGTGCTTTTTAGAGACAATTTGTCAGAGAAATGTTTTGATGACTATCTTGTCCCATTTGATGAGTGCATCCAGAATGTCTAGTGAGCGAATGCTGTTTATGGACATCTGATTGGTTGATACCAAAAAGTGATATCCCAAGCTTTATAGAAGTTCTGTTGACCCAGAATATAACAATAATGCAAAAATAACGTAGAAATGTTGTCAGCAGCCGGGAAGATTTGTTCACATTAGGGACTGGTCATTTATTACAGGGGGGAGGGGGCCGGTGATTTTAGGGGGTGGGTCACACAAAAATATGACAGCCTTTGGGGGTGGGTCATAAAATATTAAGACAGTCGTTAGGGGTAGCCCATTAAAATTATGTCTAACATCATTGGGGGCTCATGAAAAATCATGACACATGTTAGGGGTGGGTCACTTTTTTTCTGACAAACATAAGGAAAATTTCACCGGCCCACCCCCCTCTATAATAAAAGACCGGTCCCTTATTCAATTATTGACTTTTCCATAACATGCCAAATCTAGTTCAGGATAGAGATAAATTTTAAGCTAAAGGTGAAGTTAGTATGATATTCGAAAGTTTCAAATGAAGCACGTTATTCTGACGGCTAGCGGAGACCTCTCCTTCACATTGATGATGTCACATCGCTACTAATATCACAAAAACTACTCTCAAGTGAGCCACCCAGTGAAAATACTTCACGTGGCTGTTCACATCCAATCATAGTCGTCACCCCTTCCATGCTTTCCTGCTGTTATTCCGTCTGAATTCCTCTTCCACTTTATTCTTGAATTCTTCTTTGCACTCTCTTATTTTTTTATTGATTTCTTTTTGAATATTAGATAAATGAACATAGTCTTTAGACATAATCGGACGAAATAAATCATATTATGTTTGGGATAATAATTGTCAATCGAAATATAGAATAAGAGTACCGTACATACAGAGGTTAAAAAACTTACAAGGAAATGAGTTACTCATCAACAAATTGAAACTCGTGGTTTTCATAATTATTCATTATTGAATCGTGTCACCTTTTTAGCAAATTTCTTGAGAATATTTTGTAGGATTTCCTGATGTCGTTTTGAATAAATGTGCTTCTTTTGTTTCTTGTGACTCGTTTTACACAATTTACAATAATCAAACTGCACAAACGACGTCGACTCGGCTGCCATTTTCCCTCGTAGTATTTTTCTTAACAGCGGTTAGCTCCCTTATCATCAAAATCTCTACCGTAAAAGATTCGTGTTGGAATTTATCAGGTTTAATTCAAACCGGTTTCCCATTCGAGAATCAGAATATGTGAATTAATTTGATTTCAGTGCAAAAGAGTTCACCGGAAGTACAGAGGAAATAGACATTTTTGGTAAGATTTGTTTGTTTTGCGCTGAAATTATTTCTTACGAACCTGTTCCGTGTTCGATTGACAATCTATTCAGATATAATTCAACGTAGTAAGTATGTTATTGTCGACTTTCCTAATTAATTCCATCTGTTTTAGATTCTTAACTTAACACTCTCACGGTCGCCTCAAACATTTCTCAAAAAGTAGACCAAGATTTGACAATCTAATTATCTACGTAAATTATAGAGTTAACAATGTTTGTTGGTTTACAAGAGGGTCTATGTGGCAGAAGGTAAAATCCCACCATTTCACAGTTTGTGGGAAAATAATGCCCCGAAAATAATCCTTATATAATATTAAACTGTTCTCATTATTTCAAAAGAGGATAGCAAACTAATTTTAATAAATATATTTTACTGTTTGTTGTTATTCTCGTCAACATCCCTGGGTAAGTGTGGGAGTAAAGTGACTCATTCAACATTTTTAGGTTATGATGATATTTTTATATTTGACAGTTTATTTTGAAGAGAAAACTGTGAGAATGCCAGCTTGTCTTGCGCCTACCACTCTCCTTGAGAGACCCAAGATGACTCGTGCAATGTACCATGCTCTGAAGAGACACATCTTGAAGGAAAGGGAGAGGAAGAAGCAAGGTAAATATCAAATGCCATATCTTAACTTGAAAAAATCCACGTAGTAAGATGTTATTTTAACAAATAGTAGAGGAAAAGTATTATTTTGAAACTTGGGATAAAATTACATTGCCTGACAATCCCCCATAGGAATTTTTATGAGGGACTATTTGACAATTTTCAATGTGAATCATGCATTTGTGCATCCTATATTTGACACTTAATAAGAATAATACAATTTCATATGTGCTGTGCACAATTACAATAAAAAATAATTTGTTATACATGTAAAAATCATTGAAAAAATTAAACAAAGAAAATTCAGTCATAGAAAGCCATAAAGATTTGTTTCCTGGTGATCTACTTGTTTTGCAATAATTCATCTGTGTTTTCTTTAGAAATCAATGGTCTCTCAGAGTTGTAATTGTTTGATAAATTTGAAAAATGTAAAAAAATTTAAGCGAGAAGACTTCTCACAAGATAGCATAAGCTAATTATTTATTAATTTTAACGCGATTTTGAATCCAATTTGTATTTGTCTCAAAGCTGAACAGGAGCAGGATGCAATGATGGACAGATTGAGGAAGGAACGAGAGATGAGGAGAAAGAAGGAGGAGGAGGATACACTTACTCTTGAACAGACCAAGGAACAGGTGCTTGTTTCATTATAACAGGGGATGGGTTGTTAGGGTGTTCGGCTACATATCAAAAGGTCTGAGGTTCAAATCCCACCAGAGGCGCAACAATTTATCAGCTGAAGATAACTATTCTTCATGTTTAGGCGTAGGAACTTGGGGGGGGCAGCTGCCCTTCCCCTCCCCTCCGCTTACTAAGTTAACAATCAATGTGTAAATTACAGTAATAATGAACAGCGATATCTTCAATGGGCGCGTAATAAGTAGACATATTAAACAGGGATATTTTCAACTAATGAGTATTAAATCCTAGGTGTCCTCCATGGAGAAGAAGCTGGAGGTGCTGAAGACAGAGAAACACGACTTGTTCTCTCAGCTGAAGAAAGTTCTTCATCAGGAGGACGAAACCCGTCGACGCACACAGATCAAGGAGCAACAGAGGTAATTTAAGCTATTTATCTTGAGTATTCCAGGTTAACTATATTGTGCTGGTAGATTTAAATATAAAAGTTTATGCATTCAATGCAGTATGGTCAATTTAGAAATTGGGCAGATGAAACTGTCGACCCACACAGATCAATGAGCAACAGAGGTAATCTAATCTTATCTAATCTAATCTAGGAATCAAACCCCTGAATCCCACCTCTGGATTTGCCACTGTCTCTGTACTTAACTGGTACCAAACATATTTAGTATGATAGTATGGCCTCTAGTAAACAAATCTCGCTTAGAAAAAGTTGTTCTTATCGCTGGTAAAATATTAGGAGTTTCGTTTGCAAATCTACCATATTTATATGAAAAATTATCCCTGAAGATCAAGATCATGTTTTACATGGTGAATATGTCAAGCTTCCTTCTGGAAGGAGACATTTACTACCCCGTTTTAAAACCAACAGAGGTCAAAATACATTTATTCCTTTCAGTATTCGTCTTTTAAATATTTAATTTATTCCAGTTTGATTGTTCCATGTATATACTTGTATAACATGTACTGTCTTTAATGTACACAAGCTCTGTCATGATACAAAATGAATTTCTTTTGCGGTTATAAATTATTAATATCATTATTATATGGGGCATCTTCAGACCCTGTCAAACCAGTTCAAATCCTGATTGATGCACTATGTTGCAAATGATATTCCTTGGAATATGGTCAATTTTTAACTTGATTAACTGTACAGAAGATGTAATTATTACCCATATGGTTGAAAATAACCGAGTTAATATTATTGATATGAGCACATGTGCACATATAAGGTTTGCCTAGCAACAATTGTTTCACCGTGGCTTCCCGTATTTTGTCGTCTGTGACGTCATAAAACGATTGTTCGTGACGTCACTGTTGCTTGCCGTCGCAAGAGAAGTGGGACGCTTTCTGACTATTTTTACGCGAATCACATGGAATAGAACGTGTAATAAAGAAACTCGTGCGAATTTGTGTATAAACCTCGCTCTCGCTCGGGCAATACAAAAATTCACACTCGTTTCGTAAAAGTCATATGACACACTTCCTCGGGTAATAATCTCTATATCCTACCATTGTTGTGTTGATTCTTTCAGCGAGATGATGATGCACAGCCACCAAGGCTACCCGTCCCATGGAATCCCGATGTCCGGACACCCAGTCATGCTGCAGCAGATCTCCGGCAGACCTGCGCTTTACAAACCTCCCGCATCCATGATAGTGAGTAGTCAGCAAATAAGTGGAAGCCCAGAGATAATTTGTATATCCTTTAGGAGTCAACTAGGAACATGTAACTCCAGGGCTGATGTATTCAACTTTTTGTCCCCTGCCGTCGTGAGGCGGGAGACATATTATTCCGCCCCGCCCCTCTGTCTGCCCTGTTTCTGTTAGCGCAATATCTCATTAAGCTCTGCACCTAGAATCTTCCGGTACGAGTCTTCATTATACCCCTGCCTTACAGCTTAAGCAGGGGTATATACCGTTCATTCTGTCCATCTATCCGTCTGTACATCCGTCACAAAACTGCAGAGCATATTTCTGAAACTATACATGCTAGCTTCACCAAACTTGCTACACATGTCAGCCATGATCTCTAGTTGTGACTTTTGAGGGTTAGACCGATTTCTGAATTTTACTTTTGGCAGTTTCCATGGAAACGTGACAAAAACAGTGACTCTGTGAGGAAGTCATTTTGTAAAGATCTTATCTCCCAAACTATACATTCTAGCTACACCAAACTTCATGCACATGTCAACCATGATGCCTAGATGTGCCTTTTGAAGGTTAGACCTATTTCTGAATTTTATTTTATGTGGTTTCCATGGAAACATAACTTAACAGTTACCTATGGAACTGTACATTCCATATTCATTAAACTTTACACACAGGTTTGTCATTCCCATAGCTGTGCCTTTCCTATTTTCAGTTATGTCAAACTATTTTTGGAAGCGGGGGTATGTGAGCTGTGCTCGCTTCTACACTTATTTTGGGAGTACACAAACATCAGTCGATTTGGGTGACCTTGACCTCATTTTCAAGGTCATTACAAGACTGACCAGTTTCTAAACTGTTGTTAGCCTGATACAATAAAAATTTAATCAAACATGGAAATGTCACTATAGAAACTTTGTGTGTTCATTCTTTTAGCTCATTTCTCGATTGCTGTGGGGGACATGGTCACGTTTGTGACACATACATTACTTGTCTTAGGAATAGTATATTTCCTGTCTGTTTTTGAAATAATCGATGTTTGCTAACCAATTGCTTGTAAACTTCAGAAGGGGGCAAGTTGCAAAAATCACTAGCAAACTCACCTAGCTTGCAAGAATTTTAATAAATGCATTTACTACATGAGGAAGAACTTTCAAATGTTTTACCCTGCTTTTTCCAAACAGCTGACCTACTTCCAGCAAAGGATCAAAATTATTTCATACACTCTCTGTCCTTGTCAATTGTATCCCTGATTCACCCAGAGTTATCTCCCTTTAGGGTGTGAAGAGAGCCCGCAGCCCGTCCCCACCCCCGTCGACCTCCTACCAGGCGTACACCAGCTATCCGTCCGCAGCCAAGCAGGGGTCTCATCTCTATCAACATCAGCAGGCAGAGTTCAGTAAGTACAGAAGGGGCGGGATAGCGCAGTGGTTAGCGCGTTCAGCTTGGGATCAAGAGGTCCGTGGTTCGAATCCCGCCAGGGGCACGGCAACTTTGTCTGCAGTAGAGAACTGTTCTACACGCAGTACGGTTTGGGTGCAATGCTACACTGAATTTCAGTGCAGTACCACCAATGGTTCGCTAGTTCCAGCCGCTGCTCGCAGGTTTCACCGCAGTGCATAGCCATAATACTAGCAGCCGCGATATAAGTGAAATACTCTTGAAAGCAGCGTTAAACCACAAGTCACCTCTCCTCATCTCAGTAAGTACCAAACTGTATCATTATCAGGCCTGTCAGTCAGCCCGAAACCTGGCAAGTTTTGGTAACTGTTTTCCCCTTAATTTGCAATTTAAATTAACAAAATCATTCTTTTTCGTTGGTTACTTTTCATACTTATTGATACACTGCCAACCCCCTGGTGAATTAATTGGTGTCAAATCATTCCTTGGTGGCCGAGTTTCAGGCATTACAACTTTTAAATGAAAGGCTTTACCAGGATCAAAAGTAAGCTAAAGATAGTGCCATCATTAGCTTGGATTATTTGACACAAGAGCCTGGTAATTTTTTTCTGTCAAGATTGAGTCTAGGTCAGGAGGCTCTACCTGCAACCCCATTGGATAGCATAGTTAGTATGCGGCTCGCACACTTTTCGGACGACAGAGGTTTCGATTGATTCCTGGGGGCGGGATAGCGCAGTGGTTAGCACGTTCGGCTTCGGATCAAGAGGTCCGGAGTTCGAATCCCGCCTGGGGCACGGCAACTTTCTCTGCAGTAGAGAACTGTTCTACACGCAGTAAGGTTTGGGTGAAATGCTACACTGAATTTCAGCGTAGTACCACCCATGGTTCGCTAGTACCAGCCGATGCTCGCAGGTTTCACCGCAATGCATAGCCACATGACATTGCAGGCTTTCTTCCTGCCATAATACTAGCAGCCGCGATATAAGTGAAATACTCTTGAAAGCGGCGTTAAACCCCAACTCACCTCACCTCGATTGATTCCTATTGATAAATACTGGAATTTGAAGCTCAATTTTGCATTCATTACAGGAGTTGCTCCCCTTTCAATATGTAACCTGAGTGAAATTCTTTACAGTAACTAGCTAGGGTTCAAACTTTTATTTTAGGTAAGAGATCAGTGAGTTGTATGTGACATAAGCACTTGTATCGTAAAAACAGTATGACGTATACACTCACATAATATCCTCTATTTTAACCATAGAGCAAGGCAACTACCCACAAGGCCAACCAGTCCACGTGACATATGCCAGCCAACCAGGACACACTTATCAGCAACAGGGCGTGGCCTACTCAACAAGCCAATCACCAGCCAGCAAGTACAACCAGGCCAACCAATCAGCTTTCAGTTCATACCCGAGTCACTACCCTCAGCACCAGCAGAAACAGCCAATAGAGAACTATCCACCTGGCTACATGATACAGCGGATGCAACAACAGGGTGGGTATGTAGTAAATAATGACCTGGTGCTGAGCGGTTATGGCATATAAACTGGCGAGGGTTTAGCCCAAGTAGAGTTTATTGCCATAAAGCATGGCAATCGGGTCATTATTTGCTTCTTGCAGAAAAATCTATTTTGAAAATTTTTCTTGCATTAAATCTTGTGAGGTAGAAAAGTTTATATTTTGACTCGTCGCTGCTCCACTCATGAAATATTTACACTTTCTACCTCACATTAGTCAAGAAAAGACACATATCCTCTGTATATTATTGTCCTATTTATTTTTCTGCTGCCCCAGGTTACATCAGCTCGCCTCACAACACAGCCGGCATCATGCAGCAGCAGCTAGAGCACGCCAACCAGAAGTCTTCCTTCAGCGAGGACAAGTACAAGTTGCAGCAGGTACTCTCTCTGTACAATATTTAGAGGATATTAGGCTTTTCTTGACTAATATCATGTTTATCTCATCGGGTGCGGGAGAAAGGTTATATTTTCAAGTGTGGCGCAGCCACGAGTGAAAAAATATAACTTTTCTACCTCACGAGATGAGATAAACATAGTATTTGTCAAGAAAAAAAAAATTTCCTATTCATTATATGACCAAATCTTTGCATATTCACCGAAATAGACTTGCATTTACGTTGAGTCGGCGCCAGAATGAGTATGTCGCCTCAGCAACAGTGTGTCGTCATGAACGTGTCATGACGTCGGAGCATTGTTTGATGACGTCAGGTCATTGTTATATCAGTCACTAGTTATTTTCACTAGTGACTGATAACACGGTTTATTTTCATTGATAGATCCCGGTGTTTCACCTGCAATCATATAATAAAGAAGTGACTCTCTCTTATCATATGCTAAGCGATGTGAGACTGAGTTTTCTCAGTTTGAGAAGATGTGTTCTCATCACTGCAGTTTGATATCACTTTCTCAACACAGTGAAATATCACAGAGGGGATGACATCATGTGTACAGTGGTATGACGTCACTTTTATAATCAATGCATCATTATCACCGTTGCTAAGTGACAGCAACAATGGTATGACGTCGCCAGAACTCGCTCAATTGAAACAGTTTTGGACGTAAAACAACATATTTTTTCGACCACAAAAGCATATAATAAACAGAATATTTTGTGTTTTCAGTGCGATATCAAGTATCTCTCATCTCGTGACGGGGTAAAGCCGATAAATATCGTCTTTACCCCGTCACTCGATGAGAGATAAGTGAAATCACACTGAAAACACAAAAAATCCTATATTTATCCATTATCCCCAGCCTCAGGGGAGGGGAGTAGGGCAGTGGTTAGTGTATTCGGCTTAGGTTCAAGTGAAATTATTTTACAGGGTTCATACAATTGAAGGGGGGGGCGGATAGCGCAGTGGTTAGCGCGTTCGGCTTCGGATCAAGAGGTCTTGGGTTCGATTCCCGCTAGGGCACGGCAACTTTGTCTGCAGTAGAGAACTGTTCTACACGGAGGAAGGTTTGGGTGCAATGCTACACTGAATTTCACACATGGTTCGCTAGTTCCAGTCGATGCTCGCAGGTTTCACCGCAAAGCATAGCCACATGGTGTTGCAGGCTTTCTTCCTGCCATAATACTAGCAGCCGCGATATAAGTGAAATACTCTTGAAAGAGGCGTTAAACCCCAACTCACCTCACCTTACAATTGAAGGTCATACAAATTCCATGACTTTTTCATGGTTTTACAAGGATGCTTCCCGAGTTTTCCATCACAAACCAAGCAAGGTTCAACCAACACAAAATGCCGATCAATAACTTGTTGCAGGATTTTTATGTTTTCTTTTTTTGTTAAAACAAGTGGGCAAAACAAGCAAATGAACGGAAGTCAGTGACTTTTCCATGTCTTTTTACATGTATGACTATTTTCCATAGGTTTTCAAGGCCTTGAAACTTATTTTAAAATTCCAAGACTTTCCCAGGATTCCATGACCCATATGAACCCTGGAAATACAACTGATTCTGAACATAGATTATTTATCTTAACCTCAGAGGGTCATAGATTATGTCAACTATGTCCTTCTTACTCTTTATGTGACTGTAACAATGTTACATTTGGAATCATGCTATCTCGACTACAAAGAGTCCAAAACAGCGCAGCCCGATTGATCACTCGTACAAGAAAACGGGATCATATAACACCAACTTTGAAATCATTGCACTGGTTGCCGGTGCATCTGAGATGCCAATTCAAAATCCTGATGCATACATTCAAAGCACTGCATCAAACAGCACCATCTTATCTGAAGGACTTAGTGCTCCCATACAGACCTGCTCGATCTCTTCGATCTGAATCAGCCTCACTGCTTACCGTACCCAAATCAAGGACTGAAATGTATGGGAACAGGTGCTTTGACAAAGCATCTGCCACACTATGGAACAATCTTCCACCAAGTCTGAGAGAAACTGCAACAATCAGTAGCTTCAGAGAAGGGCTTAAAACACATTTCTTCAACATTGCTTTCAATCAGTGATGTGTTTGTTTTGTGAAGCGCCTTAGCGTGAACTAGAATAGTCCAAATAGGGCGCTATATAAATATAGCATAGTATTATTATTATTATTATCTCCAATAGTTCAAATTCTTGCACCTTTTTTGGGGCACATCCCTTGCAGCATTAGGCACCAATTGACAGCACTGACAGTACCAACAACTTACCAATTTGGCCACTGGGACTCGTCATCAAAAAAGTACTAGATAGTATGTTTACATCTGTTTACTATAAAAATGGCCTGTATTACTAATCTAATGTAACTCAGGTTAAATATGAAAACTGTCAGTCTGTTGTAAATTAAAGGTACAGTATTTCCTACATTACACACCGGGCGTCTATTATTTTCAAACGGTCTACACCATAGGCATCTATTTAAGGCAGGCATCTATTTCGTAATTAGGCTTGTAGTCAGGCGACAATAGGAAGTGAGCAACAATTGTAGAAGCTAAATTTGGTTTTCCCGGCGTTTGTTCAAGGCGTCTATTCAAGGCTGGCATGTAATTAAGGAAATACGGTAGGTTGTAAAGCTCCATAGTAACTTTCTGGATTCATTAAAAGGTGATTTCAATTTGACAATGAATTATTTAATTTAATTTCTCAAATTGCCCCATAAAGTACTTATACAGCCCTTTTAAAAGCACCGCTTCTTTACCTCAGACAAACGAATTCTAAGCATATCTGCCGGGTTTGACTTCATTATATTGTATGCTGAGAAATCCAACATGTGATTTTGCACATGGTCAAATGACTACATGTAATCTGATTATAATCTTAAAAGTGTATATTGTCTTGATTTCATGCTCATTTGATTCCGATATATAATGCACATAGAGATAATATTTATAAAAAAAATAAATAAATAAAAATAAATTCACCCTACCTTTAAAACATGCTGGGAGCTCCAAAAAATATTCAAGTAATAACAGACCCTTAAATGGTTAAAATTAATTTGATTGTAATTGACTAATTCCTAATGACTTCTGTTCACCAGGTGCGAGAGCAGCCGAGAAGCTATCAGCCTGATGCCTGGCCAGCCCAAGCCTATTCTTTCCAACGGGTGGGTCGAATTGTTACGTTAGTTTCATCAACTCGAGCACCAATGACGGCTGAATGACTAAATTTGAAAATAAATGCTATCTTTTCTCACCATATTCAATGTAATAAGTACGAAGGAGTTGAACTCAAAATAGTCAGAGAATACTAACAAGGCTTAACAGCTTTCATGCAATGTCTGCACTAGTCTTAATGGTTGATTGATGGGGTGAGGATAGTGGATACTTTTTGTATGTTTAGGGAGGGGGAGCTGTTTTAGAGGGGGAGTTTAATCCTGAGGCTAGCTGTTTTAGAGGGGGAGTTTAATCCTGAGGCTAGCTGATATGGGAGGGGGAGTTTATTAGAGACGAGGAGCTAATTAGGAATGGGGAAACTTATTAATGATAGCTGATAAGGGAGGGGGAGCCTCTTAGAGAGGGGGGTTTTATTGCAAGGGGGAGCTAATAAAGAAGGGGGAGCTTATTCGGAAGGGGAGCTTATTAGAGAGGGGAGCTTATTCGGAAGGGGAGCTTATTAGAGAGGGGAGCTTATTCGGAAGGGGAGCTTATTAGAGAGGGGAGCTTATTCGGAAGGGGAGCTTATTAGAGAGGGGAGCTTATTCGAAAGGGGAGCTTATTAGAGAGGGGAGCTTATTCGGAAGGGGAGCTTATTAGAGAGGGGAGCTTATTCGGAAGGGGAGCTTATTAGAGAGGGGAGCTTATTAGAGAGGGGAGCTTATTCGGAAGGGGAGCTTATTAGAGAGGGGAGCTTATTCGGAAGGGGAGCTTATTCGGAAGGGGAGCTTATTCGGAGGGGGAGCTTATTAGAGAGGGGAGCTTATTCGGAGGGGGAGCTTATTAGAGAGGGGAGCTTATTCGGAAGGGGAGCTTATTAGAGAGGGGAGCTTATTCGGAAGGGGAGCTTATTAGAGAGGGGAGCTTATTCGGAAAGGGGAGCTTATTAGAGAGGGGAGCTTATTTGGAAGGGGAGCTTATTAGGAAGGGGAGCTTATTAGGAAGGGGATCTTATTCGGAAGGGGAGCTTATTAGAGAGGGGAGCTTATTCGGAAGGGGAGCTTATTAGAGAGGGGAGCTTATTCGGAAGGGGAGCTTTTTAGGAAGGGGAGCTTATTAGAGAGCAGAGCTTATTAGAGAGGGGGAGTCAATAACAGGGGTTAGATATTTTGGGAGGGGGTTGTCAATAAGTGAAGGGTTACTAAGAAAGGAGGGCAGTTACAGTATTCATCACACTCTTGCACTCTCTCACTCTCTACCTTATCTATCTAGACCACATAAGATCTGACGAAGCTTTATAAGATACAAACAGGTCCCCTGAACCAGCAACCTCAGGTGTGTGCAGGGCTCGACAAAAAAAAATAAAAATTAGTGGTCCCATTTGCCGGTTCCATCAAATATTTACAAAATACAATCCTTATGGCCAAAGAAAAAAACCGAATGACTATGGTTTAAAATAAGTTCATTTTTTCCCAATATATAAAACCATTATTAACCTGACCTTGTACAATATTTCAATAACAATTTTACCTCTAAAACATGAGCTAGGTCAAGATGGTGATATTTGAAAATGTAACTGGTGAGTTTGGCCAACAGAAAATAAAAACTACTGGCCAAAGACAAATTTCACTATCCTTTGACCAACTGACCACTGTATTTGTCAAGCCCTGCGTCTCTAACACATCAATCTACAGACCACATACAGTCTAGGTTGGCACATCCTCGGTTACCCAGGGTTTTATATATGCTCCGTTTCACTCCACTATATCACCCCTGGGAAATTCTATCAGAGATATCTGTACTAAAATTACCCGCCCTTGGTCGGCGTGACGAAGTCAGTAACCAAAGAAAATGCTCAATAGGATAAGACGGAAATGGTCAAGGCAGAAAACCGTTGATGGATGGCTAACAAAATGACCTTGCGTGCTTTACAACGAAGTGATATGAATTGTCATTGACAAGCTGCGTAGCAGTTTGATTGGCTCACGCCGGCCAAGGGCGGTTAATTTGAGTACAGATTTCTCTGATGAAGTTTCCTAGGGGTGATATAGTGGAGAGTAACGGAGCACATATTAACCCCTGGGAAACTGAGGATGAGGTCGGCATCACAAACACAATGCCTGGTGTAGCACTTCTCTCTTTCTCCGTAGGGCGGTCTCCGCGGCAAGGCGCCGCCCATCTCCAGTCAGCAGCCTGCCGTCTTACAGCAACAGATACAGCAACAAATGCAGGCTGCTGCTGCTTCAAGCAAAGTAACCAGCTTCCTTTATCTGCATGCTTCGCTTATCTCATTAAGTCACTGTAGTTGAGTCTCTGAAATTGTTTTATTGCCTTTATTATCATTTCAAAATAATGTAGGAGAATCTGTAAACCAACTAATTTGTGTTCGCCTAATCTTAAAGGTGCTCAAGCACATTTTTCATGTTTTCTCAAATTTGCAATTTATTATTAAAGTTTATACAATATATTGGTTAATTGGTAAAACATCTCATTACACGACCCGATAAGCTGTATCCATAGAAAACAATTATCCGTATTCAAAGAAAAATGGTGTAAAGTGACAGTGATTTGAAACTCTTCAGTGTGAGAGGTAGATTTGTAGGTCACGTGAGAATTTGAGAGTTCAGACAACAAGATGGTTGACCATTCCATCATTGAACCATATTTGAAATTCTACTCTGAGTGTTTAGGTATCGCTACAAGAGCTAAAACAATACCTTCAAGCGGTCATTTTAATGTGAACACATTAAAATGGTCGCTCTGAGAAATGGACTCTTTTATTGATTCAGGATTATTATTTAGCCATTGGTAACACTTATCTATATTTTTGAGAGAGCACTTTATTTCAGTAAGTAAATCGTGCTACAGCGCCTTTAATATTCCATAAATATTGACATCTCTGTTTGTTGCCTTGACTTAACAGGGTAGTATTGTGACCGGGTACCCAGCTAGAACGCAGGCTCCCCCCGTCTCCAGTGCATACCAGTCTCCCGGCCAGGTCAGTCATTATCAGCTGCTGCATTTGATTGTACAATGCTAGGGTCGAGTCATCTTCACAACGTCACAGGCGTGACGAAAAGATTTCCATATCTTCTCCTTCTGCCCTTGACCTCAACCCTCGCATTTTCAGTTCTAAGGTTTTAACATACTGCAGGCTAATCGGATAAGCCAATCAGAAGACAGTTGTATTGCCTTTGTGACTGTGTCGATCGTTGCTTATTTTGAATTGGTTCCGAATGTAAACGGCGATTTCATTGGCTGTATGTTAGCAGATGGTAAGGGACATAACTCGTGATCACAATAGGTGTCACTGATTCGTTTTACCACTTCTGCCTAGGTTTAAGGCAAAATGGAGATCTCGATACATTTTCACCTTGCAGTGGGAAGATGGGGTCGAGTTAACACATGCGCTTTCATGTTTCAAATCAAATCAAATCAAATCTAACTTGAGTGTTGACTCACAGTATGACACGTCACCTCAGCTATCAACACAAGCAATTGACTTATCGATTGAAAAAAATATAACTTATCTAAATATAAACACGCTTCTTTGTGATAAAATTTGATATTTCATTTATAATGTGTGTGTGTGACTCCTTGGAAAGGAATCTGCATTACCCATAATGCATTGATGTTACAACTCTTGTCTTTAAAACGTTAAAGAATTTGTACTATATAAGCAGTTAATGTGACCCAAAATTTGACTGTTAACATAAATCTCAATTTAGTTGTTGGTTTCTTCACAGTAATTAGGCCAGTAGGAATTTCCCCAAATTTAAATGAACCCGGATATTTTCGATAACAGACAAATAACTGTAAAAAATGAAAGAATGCATGTCCCTTACTCTCAGAAAAAAACCCAACCAAAATCAACCCTTGGCAGAAAAAGTTATGACCACTTGAAAATGTCACAGAAAGGTGTGCCGAGATTTCCTGATGTAAAATCAGTTGTATGACAAATACTGTCTGAGTTATCTCCCTTCGTAGCAACTGCTAAAATGGCTGACATTGTTGTTGACAACAGAAGTTTGAAAGCGGTGAAATATGATATTAAAGGTAAAAAAGTGAGTATTCTATAGTGAAATACATGGAGACATTCATATAAAAGTATTAGACTTCACAAGATTCCTTAAAATTTTCAGATTTTCAGTGTTTGAGCAATACAAATTTTAACATGGTAAATTTATTATTTTGACTCCAAAGTCATTCAGAGACTCGCAAAATATGCCTTTTCAACTATGATTTGTAATATAATAGTAATGTTACTGATGAGTAGAAGGTTTTAGGAGATAATTTAAATTAAATGTCAAGTGAAACATTGTGTAAATAAATTGTAAAAAAGTATTTAATCAGCTGGGCATGCAATCATACTGATACTACTTTCACGTTGACTTATTTCATATATGCGTCTGTTGATCAGTCCATTTTAGGGTGATTTTAGGTTAATAATAAATAATAAATAATATTTCAAGAAAACTATAAGAAGTTTTTCAATGCAAAAATAAGAGATAGTCTTTACCACACAATACTTCATTGGTCTGTAAAGATTAAAGATCATCAATTCATGATATTGATCTATTAGTATATCAATCTATTTAATTTTAAATAGTCATTTATTTTCTGAAATTTTAAGAACGAATTAAAAATTGTCAATTTACGAAGACCAAAATAAATTCCCTTAATTATATAATAGCTAAATATTAATTAAAAACAAAATTATATATGTCCATAGTTGTGGGAAAATCATATGACAGAATGCTATTTGTCACTTTATTTTATTCAATTACACAAAAGCATTAAATTTTTTCCTGTGTCATGCTTGTCATTAATGTCAGAAAATGGTTATCTTATCATAAAATTACTATTTCAAACTTGAAAAACATTTCCCCACCATAATGATACTAACCTAGAAATAATAAATAATCTGTACTTGAAGAAACACACTTAGACAAATCCACCGTCAAGGGTTTTTAGCCTAGTGAAGATAATACAAGCAGTTGCAGTCAGATACCATAAATAATTTGTTCGGGTATTTACAATCCCTAACAATACCAAACAAAAGTCAAATTCAGGACAATCCCTAGAACACTGAACAGGAAAACTGTGCTAATGGCTTAAAAACAATAACCACATTTGTCAGCAACTCACTGTCCATGCAGTATGTGCATATGAATCTCTTCCGTCCTATCTTTCACCACAAATTGAACCACTTTTGATAAAATATCTACAGAGGAGAGTGACCGATACAACTGTAGATCAGACAACATTTTCCTACCAATTTTTAAGAGATTTGTCCCCTATATCAGGCGTCTTCAGAACAGGTATGATGCTCTGACAGGCGATACAGCACCTTAGTTTATAATGTCAATTAGTCCTAAATTATAAATGTTAAAGAAATAAGTTCATTAAAAACACTTAACTATTTTTAAAATATCTTTTTTGAGTACTTTTACTCAAATATTATAATTTTCTCAAGGTTTTGGCTTGGTAATCCACTGTTAATAAGTGGACTTGTTCTAAATGTAATTCTTCAACAAAATATTTAACAATTCTCTCACTTTTGAGTTTATTTTGTAAGGTTTCAATGGTGAATAAGTGCCCCATGTAGGTTCATATATCCAAAAATGTTCCTGATGTGCTAAAAATATTTCTGTTTACAAACTATTTTACGATATTCTCATAATGTTTGGTGATTTTACCCCAAACTGACATGTTTCCAAAGATTGATTTTGGTTATATTTTCTTCAGTTAAAAAGTATCTAATTGAGGTTCATTTAGTGATACTACATGGAATTATTTTCATAAAATATTTTGCTATTTTGTCCTCTTTTTTTAAAGGATTTTACCCAAAAATGAAAAAAAAGCCCAATGATTTTGATGGAAAAGTAACACATTTGGGGACTTTTGGTCATAAATTTGGCTTGATATCCTAAACATTCCATTCTAATCACCACTACAGTGTATCATGCAACACATATATTTTTAAAGAAAATATTCAATTTTCTTTCATTTTTCAAGGTTTTTGACTAAAAAAACCAACATGTTGTTCAGCTAAGAGCATCAATTACCATTAGAAATATGTAATGGTGCTATATCTTTCATTTTAATTAACTCAAAAGTGTGTTATGCAACAAATGTACTTTAAAAAAAATTATTCCAATTTTCTTTAATTTTTTAAGGTTTTTGACCTCAAAACAGACATTTTGTTCATCTAATACCATCATTGACCAAAAGAAGTATGCAGTGGTGTATGATCTATTCTTTTAATCACTAGAAATGTATTTTATGCAGCAGATAAATTTTTAAATAAATTATTCCAATTTTCTTTCATTTTTTAAGGTTTTTGCCCCGAAAATGCATTTTGCCAATGGTTGATTTTGGTTGGGTTTTTCATTGTTCATCAGCACTGTCATAGGGACCATTTAAAAACAAAATTTGTCTGTTATCGAAAATGTCCGGGTTTTTCATAATTTCTACTAGACTAAATTGTCATTTCTTCCTCATGAAGTTTGAAAGATTCAGAATTAACACTTGAATTGTCAAATCATGAATGTTTTATAAATGATATAATTTAAGTTTGAACAGAAACTTATGATAGACAAAGGCAAATATTAATTACTGCTTTTGCAAGTAAAAGGTAGAACAGTAGAACCTGGATATAACAAACTCTAAGGGACCATAGAATTCAGTTCGCTATATCCGCTGTTCGCTAATTACGTTTTGCATATCATATAGAGTTTTTGACGGGACTTATAGATTTGTTTGATATATCCCTGTTCTACTGTATTTGTAAATGAAACCATGAATAATACAGATCTATTTCTCAAGGTGAACATTTTGTATTTTCAGAGCACATACCACAACCAGTCGTCGGGGCGACCGTGAGCAGTGTTCAGTGTTCACCAAGTTGTGCTCAAAGTGGAAAATTGACTTCCTGTCCAAGCTATGTCATGTGTAAGGAAATTTGGTACCTGACCCTGAGGGTGTGGGTTCAAAGTTTACTTCCTGCCCAAGATATGTCATGTGTAAAGATACGAGGAACGACAAGTTCTGTTCAGTGATTGAAATTGGTGCCGGACTCTGAGGGTGTGGGTTCAAATCCTGCTTGGACTCGTCCCGTAAAATCCAAAATTTGTACTATCACAGATAGTCCGATCCCAACAATGACAATGTTACAAGTTCTGTTAAGTGATTGAAATTTGTGCCCGACTCTGAGGGTGTGGGTTCAATTCCCGCTTGGACTCGTCCCGTAAAATCCAAAATTTGTACTATTGCAGATGGTCTGATCCCAAATATGACAATGTTACCGTTCATGTTTTCATGAAGTTCTATGAATGTGTATACAAAGTTTCTAGTGACGTACAGACTTATTTAATGTTTGCATTGAAACAAGAGATTATCATGAAAAGATGAATATCAAGGTCTCTGTGGCCCTAGATGTTGTGACAGTAGGTGCTGCTGAATGGTGCCTGATTCTGAGGAGGTATTCAAATCCCACAAGAGATTTGCCTCGGAAAAAGAAATTGTACTCATAATGTCATCCTAAATATTTCAATGTTACATTTGTTTTCTGTCTAACGTGTTAATGTATTTATGTTTTTATGGTTAAACTTTCAATAGAAATCGGTTATAACAAACAGATAATGTGATAAAATGTTAAAGCTTCCACAATTGCTCACTCATAACACCAACTTGGTGAGACATAAGAGTAAATGAAGATAGGTGTTCATCAACGAAATTAAATTTAAAAGAATTGGTACAGAAATTCTGCAAAATGATTATATTTTGCAAAATTGAAAACTTTAAGAATAAATTTTGTCAATAACATGTTTGTGTCAGTCATTTATTTTGTTGCAATGTAACATTCCCTACTCCACACAGAGACATGAGTTGTGAAACTTATGGTGTTACCTTGGACAAGTGATATACAAAATGTGTCTCTTTTCTTCCAGCAGTACACATGGGTACCTGGTGAAGGCAGTGAATATGATAACATCTGAAGTCACTTGATTGACTGCAAATTCAAAGGAGTTGAGAATGAAATTAACTATCAATTTCTGATTGTTGTTCGATTATCAGGGGGGCGGGATAGCGCGTTCGGCTTCGGATCAAGGGGTCCGGGGTTCGAATCCCGCCAGGGGCACGGCAACTTTGTCTGCAGTAGAGAACTGTTCTACACGCAGTAAGGTTTGGGTGCAATGCTACACTGAATTTCAGCGTAGTACCACCCATGATTTGCTAGTTTCAGCCGATGCTCGCAGGTTTCACCGCAATGCATAGCCACATATAAGTGAAATACTCTTGAAACAGCGTTAAACCCCAACTCACCTCACCTCGATTATCAGGGCAAGCATACCAAGTTGAAGCAGCTGTAAAATACCTAGTATCTACACATCGAAGTGTACATTTCAATCACAGGAAATTGAGGATACCCAATCACTTACAATAACAATGTTATATACGAGTATCCACACCCCTTTATACCAAGACTCTTGGTATACATTGTTTATAGTATGACATCGGTAATCCTCAATTTCCTGTGATTTCAATATAGCCATGGGAAAACAAAATCAGTGCTGACAATGGGAGACAATATATCAATCACCATGAATATTCTGAACTTCAAAGGAATATTAGTTATCAATACCCTTGCCTGTGTCAATATCCTAGAATATTATATGTTGATTACGGCTTCAATCTGAATAAAATCATTCTAACCCCTGAGGTACGCTGGTCACAATTCAATGGTCGATGTATGCTTCTTGTAGAAATCAAGTAGCACCCCCTCAAACCTTGTGATAGTGATGTTGTATGCTGAGAGATGCATCTTCCCACGCAAGGCATAACTCGTGCCAGTTGGAGACTGGCGCATTATGCCTTGTGTGGGAAGACGCCAGAGTGGCAGTGATAGGAATTTTATTGTGCTATTTCTGCTGAGGAAATGGTCGTTATTTTGGCCGTGGATACTTACAACTAAGCAGGCCACACAGTTTCCCCTAAAGTCATAACTCTGCCAGGTTGTTGCTCAGACTCAGAGCACTATGAAGTTCAGTTGCAGCGTGATGCTACGCTAGCACAGACAACTAATGAAATGCAGCAAGGTTTAAATTAGCCAGTGACAGAGACTGGCGCGAATTATGAGTTGCAAGATAAGTGACAATGGTACACGCATCCAAGATTATGTTCTTCAAATGTTTTAAACATAAGTAAGTTATCAGCGAATGACGGATCAAAACACATTACTACGTCAATAAACGTTCACATCTGAATACAATTGAATGATAAACGAGGAGTACAAACATTCAACTTGCATTCAGAGTACATTGCTTAATATTACCCATACGGGTGAGAAGACACAGGTGATTATTTTTGTGATATTTGCACATGTGCTTTCAAGTGATTCTCAACGTTGATTGGTCGGTTACCCAGAGAAAGAATGACTATGACGTCATAAAACAATGGTCTGACGCGACGAATTATCTTATGACGTCACAATGTTACTGTGGCGACGGGTCCTTCACAGCGGCCGCCCAACATGAAAATGTAATAACCAAGCGTAATTTGGTCAATTTAATTGCATAATGGGTAATATATAGAATAACCAACTCGGTACGAGTGATTACGGGAAATATCCACTCGTCTAAATAATGTTCAGAGCCACTCGCTAAAGCTCGTGGCTGAACATTATTTAGACGAGTGGATATTTCCCGTAATCACTCGTACCGAGTTGGTTATTTAGAGAATAACCAACAAGGTACGAGTGATTACGGGAAATATCCACTCGTCTAAATAATGTTCAGAGCCACTCGCTTAATCACTCGTACCGAGTTGGTTATTCTATATACATTACCCATTATGCAATTAAATTGACCAAATTACGCTTGGTTATTACATTTTCATGTTGGGCGGCCGCTGTGAAGGACCCGTCGCCACAGTAACATTGTGACGTCATAAGATAATTCGTCGCGTCAGACCATTGTTTTATGACGTCATAGTCATTCTTTCTCTGGGTAACCGACCAATCAACGTTGAGAATCACTTGAAAGCACATGTGCAAATATCACAAAAATAATCACCTGTGTCTTCTCCCCCGAATGGGTAATATTTAGACAATAACTAACGAGTGACGGGGAATGACAGATTATCTTTCTCGAGTTATATTAATTGCGTAATTCTCGAGCCTTGGCGAGAGAATTACACAATTGATATAACGAGGGAAAGATAATCTGTCATTCCCCGTCACGAGTTGGTTATTGTTTATATTACCCATATAAAAAAATCAAGTAAAAAAGCGAATATAAAAAGTCAAAAGTTTCCCTAAAAGGATCCGAGAAGAAGATGAATCTCCATATCCATACGCGTGTGACGTGGATTGACTTCTTACGTACCTATCCTTGTTTACTACGCGACATTAAAAAGTCTCCTGCGAAAATGTCTTTCACAAAAAAATATAGATGTGGTTTGAGTTGAAAGTTTTGTATTTCTGCCCATTACTATCAATCCATGATTATACGATATAAGTTATTGAAACAGTCATATCAAGAGATCTGCGAAGCTCAAAACAAGCAATTCGGCTCAAACCTCAAACCGCAGTGACGTTGCAATCGACACTGTGACGTCATAACTGCTTGCGCCTATGACGTCATTACATTCGAACGATAGCCGTCGCTCTTGAAGCTTTCCATGGTTATATAGTCAAGCAGTAATCGGTAGTTTCTTTAATTTCCGACAATTTAACTGCTTCCTCCAACATTTGGTTCGTCGGCACATGTAAGAAAACGCTAATTTCAACTACGGGAAATAAATAAAGTCTCAAGTTACCAGTCGGGAAAAGTTAGAAAGATGAATGAAGTAGTTCCGGCAAACAATGAAATCGTGTTTTGTCTGTAACAGCCAATCAAAAGCCAGTAAAAGGTGTAACTCCCATGTGACTTACAGGAAATATACTACCCTGTGTCCGTCTTCCCATATGGGTAATATTCTCTAATTATCCCCCGCCACGAAGTGGAAGGGGGATATAGGTTTGGGCTCCGTCCGTCCGTCCATCCGAGATAAAAGGTACAGCTTTCCTCAGAAACCGTTCAAGAAAGGGTTACCAAATTTGGTGTGTTGCTTGAGGGCATAAATACCTTGATGGAGTTCGAAAATCAGAAGCGTGCAATTATTTTTACGAAAGTTATTGCCCTTGTTCCATATTTTTGGCCTTTCTTCATTGTATCTCAAAAGTCGACAAGCTTTCTCAGAAACTATTTAAGATAGGAGAACCAAAATTGATGTGTTGCTTGAGGGCATACATACCTTGATGGAATGAAAATGAGTAATGCACAATTATTTCGAATTATTGCCCTTTTTCCAATTTCTTGGCTCTGGCGGGGGATGTTGATGAATATGTCTTCTTGTTCTTTTTAATAATAATTAAACCTTTTATTCTTAATTTTCTACACCCTGAGAGCGGAACTACGAACACTATCACCGCATCTCTCTCTGTACAAAACCACTATCACTTCATCCCTGTAGGCACGGCAACTTTGTCTGCAGTAGAGAACTGTTTTATACGCAGTAATATTTGGGTGCAATGCTACACTGAATTTCAATGCAGTACCAATGCAGTGCATTCTATGATTTGCTATGTCATACTTTTATTGTCGCTCTGTGAGGAAATGAATGTAGACTTACTTCAGTTCGAATCAAATGTTTAATTGTTGCGGGCTATAGTATGAATTTCCTTCTCATCAGTGATTGATTGGGAAACATCTAGGTCACTATACCACAGTGACCTCTCACGAACCAATTATATATGATTTTGAGTTGCTTTCGATAACTATAGGGGAGAGCGGGGATGGTTCGGACAATTTTCAGTCAAATCCTCCTGGACTTTTAAATACTAAGATATGAAAGCCATGATACTACCTCATTAAAGCTTAATATCGTACATAAATATATGCCACGAATGAGAGTGCTACCTCTCATAGTAAAATAAGTGTATCAGATTTTGAAAGATGTCCACATTGTCCGAAGCTACCCCACAGGTAGGGATACTTCGGACAAGGGGTGGAGTACATCCGGGCACATACTACTTTTGCTGAAAAAGCAGTTGATTGCAATGAAATAAACATGAAAATGAAATGAATATGAATCATCAATTATAACTATAAACTACTACTGCAATTTTCTGCTATTCTTTAACCACAACGTACATGGCAAATCATCAAGATAAGTAATCAAAAACGAAATCCAAGATATTCTATCCTTACAGCACGAAACAATCCTGTACAGCTCTTATAGAAATTAATCAACGAATATAAGAAGAATCAAAAGTAGTTACACGTTCTGGAAATTCAATAAAATCGTTTAAAATATTTATATTGTATTTATTACAAAATGGTTCTATATTTTATTAGTGACATTCAAGAGAAGTCATGGTTGTGGAAAACAAACTTAACCAATCATACGTCAACGACTCGTTTATCGTATCAATGTTTATGAAAATATCAGTGGTTAAAACAAGACATCTCAAAATGTTGTATTCTGCCATTAAGAAATTAAGGACATATTAGATATACTGTATTTGTTCACTATAACTTTGTTAATAATCTACATATCTCTGAGATATTTATTTTGTATATGCATTAAAACAAGGCGAATGCAATGATGTAAAAACTTAAAAAATAGAGCCATGGGCTCTGTAGCTCATCAGAGTTTATTTTGTTTGATGATGAAGACAGAAATATGTTGTCTCAATATAATGTACGATCCCTAACCCTGACAAATCTTATTCTTGAAATTGAGAGAGAGCACTCAGCAAGGTCAACGCACAGGAGATTATGCAATATTCTGACCCCTTGGCTCTGGTTACAAGCCAGCTGTGTTTTTTGTGTTTTACCGCCAAATTATGTAATAGACTCTTGCTTGCACTAAACACTGGAAGCACTGATCTAACTGTATAAGGCTTAAAGAGAACAGGCAATGTGATGAATCTCATGGTACATAGTACAATTTAGAATCACCTTGGCTAAACAATCTCGGTTCTAAGCCTTGTCATCCAAACATCTAAACATTCTGAACAAAATATTCCTTCTAGTTTGTTCTGGATGAAAACAGGATTTTAGGTAATGGCCTGCGAGGCCCTTCTTTGGGGCCACTGGGTCACCAAATCTACAATTTAGAATCTCCATTGGCTAAAGACTATTTACACAACATGACAACCTTCTAGGTCTTTTCGTTCTGGAGAAGAAGATGAAAATAATCTTATCTTATCATTTCATCACCAGTCATATGCAGTTCACATATCTCATGTAAAATAAAAGAATTCTTAACTCCTCTTCAATTTAGTCCTTTATGCCTTGTCACAATTTTCAGTTCATAGGCTTTTCAATAGTTCTCATTTCACATTGATTTCATCAATTTGACAAACATGTCTACAATGTAGATTGTTATCTAAAGTCGACATATATTTCAAATCATTGTGATTGAAGTGTCATAAAATATCAGTTCAAAATTCATTTTCAAAGGTTTTTTTTAGGCTGTGGCCCATATTTGGGGTCACCGGGTCACCAAATTTACAAGTTTGAATCCCCATTGGCTAAAGAGTTTGCATACAATATTACAGCCTTCTAGATCTTTTTGTTCCGGAGAAAAAGATGAAAACAGGATTTTAGGTAATGGCCTGTGAGGCCCTTATTTGGGGCAACAGCTTCACCAAATCTACAATTTAGAATCTCCATTGGCTAAAGACTCATTACACAACATGATAACCTTCTAGGTCTTTTCGTTCTGGAGAAGAAGATGAAAATAATCTTATCTTATCATTTCATCACCAGCCATATGCAGTTCACATATCTCATGTAAAATAAAAGAATTCTTAACTCCTCTTCAATTTAGTCCTTTATGCCTTGTCACAATTTTCAGTTCATAGGCTATTCAATAGTTCTCATTTCACATTGATTTCATCAATTTGACAAACATGTCCACAATGTAGATTGTTATCTCAAGTCGACATACATTTCAAATAAAGTGAATGAAGTGCACATAAAATATCAGTTCAAAATTCATTTTCAAAGGTTTTTTTAGGCTGTGGCCCATATTTGGGGTCACAGGGTCACCAAATTTACAAGTTAGAATCCCCATTGGCTAAAGAGTTTGCATACAATATCACAGCCTTCTAGATCTTTTTGTTCCGGAGAAAAAGATGAAAACAGGATTTTAGGTAATGGCCTGTGAGGCCCTTATTTGGGGTCACAGGGTCACCAAATCTACAATTTAGAATCCCAATTGACCAAGGAGTCTGTACATATAATTTCAGCTCTCTGGAGTCATTGGTTCTGGAGAAGAAGATGAAAATAGCTTTTTAGGTTATGACCCCTGTGGCCCTTATTTGGGGTCACAGGGTCACCAAATCTACAATTTAGAATCCCCATTGGCCAAGGAGTCTGTACATAAAATTTCACCTCTCTGGAGTCATTGGTTCTGGAGAAGAAGATGAAAATAGCTTTTAAGGTTATGACCCCTGGGGCCCTTATTTGGGGTCACAGGGTCACCAAATCTACAATTTAGAATCCCCATTGGCCAAGGAGTCTGTACATACAATTTCAGCTCTCTAGAGTTGTAGGTTCTGGAGAAGAAGTCGAAAAAGTGAAAAGTTTACGGACGGACGGACGGACGGACGCCATCCCATGCCATAAGCCCATCGGGCCTTTCAGGCCTGATGAGCTAAAAATGCATTTTTTGGAGATATCTTGTTTTGCCTCTGAACCATCGATATCCTTACTATATTAGGTCTTAAATATTTGAAGGAAAAAGAAGTTGAATCACTGTAATTTTGTTATCCATAATCCTATATTGGACGGTAACAAAGAAAATACGACGCCACTATATAGATCATCAGTGGAATGAGTGTTCAGACTGTTTTGATCCAAGACCGTTGATAATACTGTATAGTGATCAATAATTTTGTACTGAATGATACCAGAGATTTTTGAGATATTCAGTTATTTACTTGAAGAACTATTTAATTTACGTTTTAATCCTTTTCCGTTTCCTATTTTATATTACCAGATCACATTTCAGTTCGCAATCCTATTTTTTGGTACTTTCCAACATGTCAGCCCCCAGTGAACAGGCTGACTGTTGTGTCCTTATATCCTTTCCTTATTTCCCCGACAAGAAAAGTTGTATCCACATAAAGAAATAAAACGTATCCACATAAAGAAATAAAACTCAAGAAATCACCAAACATCTTGTCTTCAAATTTGTTGATCCGTTAGAACCGCGTGCTTCCTGGAGATTAGGGGATGAAACCGGCCGGATTTATGTCTTATTTGTTTCTACGGATTAGCGGTTACCATGAAATTCAATCTTAATAAACTTACACAGAAAGTTCCACAATTATTTTATTACTGTAATATTTTATGAAACTAACGATCTAAATACATAACAAGCTGTAACAGTTTTTTGCAAAAAAAAATTCTTCAAATTTCTCATTTATAATGATAGTTTGTGTCATTTAAATTTACTTTAAAGGATAAAACATCTTATATTAATAAACAAACCAATTATCCATAGTAGTAATAACGTTGTTGTGTATAAAGCAAAAAATTGCATGGCGGCCTTTTTATTGTGAACATATTTTATTATTTCGAATTAGAAAGACGATTCCTATGGCTTTACCAAACCATGTACACTCAATTTTAACTTGATTTTCCGAAGAGAGAAGGGTGTTTTACTATTGGTGAAATTAGTTTTCAAATACATTTATCGATTTTTTTAGCGAAAAAACGTGCAGCTGCCCCTTTAATATAAATGTTGAGGCAGTCTCTTGCAGTAAGATAACAATGGCTATATGGCTGTATTAAGAACAAACATGTGGATAACAAAAAGTATTTTCTTTTGGGTAATAAAGTGTTATTTTATCTCATCTTATTTTACATCACATTACCCTATGAATCCCCGAGGAAAGTGTCATGGCAGACAACGTCATCGTTACAAAATAATATAATAATAATTAGGCCGTGGGCCAAAAATTCTAGGGCCTCTAGAAATGGGAAAATGCTTAAACGTATTTGGTGAATACCAGAACTATATATCAAAATGATCCCCAGGATATGCTTGATAAGAAACAAAACTTTTCTTGCTAAACAAGTTGCACATTAATTATCTACAGCTCTTGAAATATGGGTACCCCCTGCGCAGATTCTGATCATTTTGGCTCCTTAGGCCTAAAAGACCATGTGCGCTTATGGCAGGAGTCCGGTGGTGTCTGTAAACGTCCCACATTTTCGACTTCTCCAGAAGAACCACTATTCCACCAAAGCTGAAATTTTGTGAGGAGGTACCTTGCACCTAGGGAGATCAAAGTTTGTTTATCTGACCCTCACCCTCCTTAAATATAGGTGCGGCAGGGGGTCCAGTCTAAAATCTTTTACCGACTTCTCTCCAAGAACCAGTATTTGCAAAAGCTGAAATTTTGGAAATATGATGTTTGATGGATGGAGACTAAGATTTGTAAATGATAAAACATTGTCATAGAGATATAATAAGATAAGATAAGATAATGCTTTATTATCCAGAAGGAAATTTGTTTTTACACGGTTGGATTAAATAGTATAAAACACACACACACAGAGACACAGAACAACAAAGAGAAACATACTAGCACATATGAACAACAATATATATATACATGTAAAATGTTGCTAAAACAGCTGGCAAAAAGCACCCAGTATATCAAGTTGGAAAACGTATTAAAAAACTTCATTCAAAACAGTGATCCTGCTGGGATGAATGAATTTCGAGCCCTGTTTGTTCTGAATATTGGCGTGCGCAGACGACGACCAGAAGGAAGAAGTTGAAATTCCAAAGAGAGGACACGAGTGCTGTCATTTAAAAAATTTCGTGCTTTCTTTTCAATTTGCTGCTTGTAAATAATGCCAATATCTTGCATTTTAAGTCCAATAATTTTACTTGCTGTGTTAATGATTTTGGAAAGTTTACATCGATTTTGAACAGACAGACCTCCATACCAGCAATGCACATTAAAGACTAAGATACTTTGAATAAAAGACTTGTAAAATAACGATAATATGGTTGTGTCGATTTTAAAATAGCGTAAACGACGTAAAAAATACAGCCGCTGTAATCCTTTCTTGTAGATTTCAGTATTGTTGTTCAAAGTGAGCTTTGAGTCTATGACTGTGCCTCTCAAGAATCTAATCATATAGGTTTTGATGTGACGTTTCAAATGCACTGTATAACCAAAAGATAGCTTATTAAATTCTGTTTCAGTTGTAAGAGGTTAAACTGTCTCATTCATTCTTGCACAATCACAGCTGACCTTATTGTCACCTGGGTAGAGGGTACTGCATAATAGAGATGTGTATTAAACTTAGGAGGGGGTGGTAGAGTGGGAAGGGGATTATTTGCATGGTGTTTATGACAGCATACACACAAATTTTTTAATTTAACTGTTTTAATGCCAATTAAGCTATTTTGACAAAATTGTAAATGTATAACTTGGGAAATAAGTTCAAACCTTAGATAATAAATTAAGCAAATTCTGAAAAGCTATAGGGCCTAAGGCTCTTTCTTTTAGTAACAGACTTAGAATCTTCAAACTCACAAGATTATAAGAAAGCCAAATGCAATAAAATTTCAGTTTGAACAAGTATGGTTAGTAGTACATGTAATGACCTATCTAAAGCAAGGGGTAGTATTTTTTAAGAGAATGCACTCGTGACTCAAAAGAATCCCAAATATATTTGTACAAGATTGTACAGTTGAAGACTTTTTCAGAATCATCAATTCACTAAATTGAAGCCAGTGCCTTTGTAATTTATCTGGCTAAAGGAGTCTGTACACAAGATTTTAACTTCCTTGAGCTTTTCCTTCTTGAGAAGAGGATAAAACTAGATTAGCGTTTGCGGGACACCGCAAAAGCAGAGCAGCTCCGAAACTTAGGGTTTTGCCTTTCCCTGTTCCGCCTTCTCGTCAGCATCAATAAAATGGGAATTCTTTTAAACAAAAGTTTGTTCATTATTCGAGTTATTACTAATCATCACTGGGGTCACTTTTCACAAGTTTGTTCTTAAAACCTATTTCTTCTTTCAAAATTTGATCAAAGGATTAACGTGGCCTTAACCAATATCTCATGACCTTGACCTTTGACCTTCAAGGTCACACCATCAATGATCACTTTTCATCGCGTATAATAATCATGCAATGACTCAAAGTGTTCATAGTTAAAATATGACATATTAACAAAAGCATGCTTAAGTTTCGACCTCACTGTGACCTTGACCTTTGACAGATTTGATGGAAAACGTTTTCAAATCTTGGTCTTTCTCCATAGTTCATATATACCAAATAAGACCCATATAGCACAAAAAAAGTTTGAAGTTATCATGTTTACAAGGATTGTTGTAGTGATTTCAGAACTCATGACCTTGACCTTTGACCTTGAATGTGAACATGTCAAAATCATTCACCAGGTGTATAAGAAAGAAATTAAGCTGATGTGTTAATATCTTTATGGAAAAAAGTTACTTAGTGACCAGTCAGTCAGTCAGTCAGCATGACCATATCTCGTGACCTTGACCTTTAAAATTCAAGGTCACACAATCAGTGATCACTTTTCATTGTGTATCACAATCATGTAATGATTCAAAGTGTTAATAGTTGAAATAAGACATTTTCGCAAAAGCCTGCTTAGGTTGTGACCTCGCGTTGACATTGACCTTTGACGGATGTTAGCGAAAACCTTTTCAAATCTTGGCCTTTCTCCATAATTGATATAGACCAAATAAGAGCCTGATAGCACAAATATTTTTCAAGTTATCGTGTTTAAAAGGACTGTTTTAGCAATTTCAGAACTTGTGACCTTGACCTTTGACCTTGAATATGAACATGTCAAAATAATTCCCCAGGGGCATAATAAGAAGTTCTGTATATGAGGTGTTGATACCTCCTTGGAAAGAAGTTATTTAGTGATTTCAGAACTGGTGACCATGACCCTATCTCGTGACCTTGACCTTTAGAATTCAAGGTCACACAATCAGTGATCACTTTTCATTGTGTATCACAATCATATAATGATTCAAAGTGTTAATAGTTGAAATAAGACATTTTCGCAAAAGCATGCTTAAGTTGTGACCTCGCTATGACCTTGACCTTTGACGGATGTTAGCGAAAACCTTTTCAAATCTTGGCCTTTCTCCATAGTTGATATATACCAAATAAGAGCCTGATAGCACAAATATTTTTCAAGTTATCGTGTTTACAAGGATTGTTTTAGCAATTTCAGAACTTGTGACCTTGACCTTTGACCTTGAATATGAATATGTCAAAATAATTCCCCAGGGGCATAAGTAAGAAGTTATGTATATGAGGTGTTGATACCTCCTTGGAAAGAAGTTATTTAGCGATTTCAGAACTGGTGACCATGACCCTATCTCGTGACCTTGACCTTTAAAATTCAAGGTCTCACAATCAGTGATCACTTTTCATTGTGTATCACAATCATATAATGATTCAAAGTGTTAATAGTTGAAATAAGACATTTTCGCAAAAGCATGCTTAAGTTGTGACCTCGCTATGACCTTGACCTTTGACAGATGTTAGCGAAAACCTTTTCAAATCTTGGCCTTTCTCCATAGTTGATATACACCAATGAAGAGCCTGATAGCACAAATATTTTTCAAGTTATCGTGTTTACAAGGATATTTTTTAGTGATTTCAGAACTCGTGACCTTGACCTTTGACCTTGAATGTGAACATGTCAAAAAAATTCCCCAGGGGTATAAGTAAGAAGTTATGTATATGAGTTCTCAAAACCTAATAAGGAAAAAAGTTATAGCCAATACAAAACGCGCAGGCGGCGGCGGTGATGGAAACTGCACAAAAACTGATAGCAGCTCCGACTTAGTCTGTGCTGCTAAATAGGTGTTTAGGTTGTGGCCTCTGTGTCACTAAATCTACACTTTATGAATAAACACCATGGGGCAAGGAGTCTCTCTAGAGACAGTGGTTCTTGATAAGAAGTCGAAAAAGTGAACAAAATGCTTCAAGCCCATCTGTGAGCCTCGCATAAAAAAAGAAAAAAACATATTATTTTAATCCATTTATTTTTCAACAGTCTTTCTGAAATGTGATACACATTTTACATCAGTGTGAGAGCGTTTTTCAACCAGTTCTGTAGAAGTCTCTTTGACATCTAAAATAATCTACAGCAGCAATGACGTCATCTTTTTTACATAATTTTGAGTTCTATCAGTGAAATAAACCCTCTATCAAGCTACAGTGGTGATAACCTTTATCAACACTCTACTGAGTGACAATTATAGGATATCTAACGAGCTTCCCCTTTCATATCAAGTTTATGTCCCTCGTGAAATACTTTTGCTTTGTCTCGAGCCTTAGCGAGAGGCAAACCAAAATTATTTCACGAGGGACATAAACTTGATATGAAAGGGGAACGAGTTATGTATCCTATTTATTACCAACATGTATTTCATACGATTTATTGTGTTTTTAAATATATTTCTGTTGTCCCTATAAAGGAACGGAACAGCGGAGTAATATCAAGCCTGTCACAGCATCTATAAGTTCATAATATTGAGCTGTTAAATATTCACCCTTTTTAAAGCAAAGTGTTCTATAATCCGTGATGTTCGGTATGGCTAAACCAGTTGCACTAGTCATGCTGAAGGAAGCGTACATAATATAACATCTCCCATGCACAAGGACGAGCAAGGATGAGATGAGAGTTATCCGTCATTTGAATGACGTCATGTCATGGCGGCTGCCATTCTCATGTTTCTCGTCGTCGGAAATTTGTAAACAAGCTAAAACAACCTCATTAAATGTAAGTTTTAGATGAACATCGCCGTTTAAATGGCTTTCCTTTCGGTTATTTGTGCCTTGTGAGTAAAAATACACTGTGCATCGTTACGAACACATTATTTTCACCGAAATACTGAGCGTTTGGTGTATTGTGAACACTGGTCACAACTGATCAACTTGGGCTGAAGTTCTATAGGGTACTCAGGCGATTAAACCTGAGTACTGGCCAAACGAGCAAGGAGGTAAAACTCAACCTACTAGGCATGTGGCTGCTACAGAACTGTCGCTGTGCGGGGCTTCATCCGGGCTCTTCGCTGGTCTGGCACTCTCGTGACCTCTTGTGGACCCTTGGATCACCACATCCCTCCCCGTCCTATAGGCTTTGGTCTGTGGGCGGCGGTCTCTGCTGGCGGGTCGGGACAGGGTTGTCAAAGTCCAGACCCGGCGATCCCCGGAACTCGGGTATTCAGGATACCCCCGCATACCTCCCGCGCAGCATCCGCTGGAAACTCAGGGAGGTCGGTCCCTCCCGGTCAGGTATTCTTACACCCGTCGCTGGAAACTCAGGGAGGTCAGTCCCTCCCAGTCAAGTATTCGCTCCAGGGCTCTCGTCGACCGACGAAAACCCTCCCATCTGACACACCGCTCCGGTGTATCGTTCCCCCTGGCCGCTTCACAGGGAGTAGATGCGGCGCGCGTTCTGTGTGGTGTAGCGTGCCACTTCCTGCAAAGACTCCCCTCGGATCCTCCCAATCTCCGCCAGGGTATACCCTACCAACTGCGGCCCGTTGACGTCTTGTCCGGGGGGCGGATGTCTTGGGGCGTCCGTCTCAGCCAGGATCCGGTCGTTGGGGAGGTCCCTCAGCGCTGCTGCTTGGTCCGTGTCAAAGAAGCAGATGGCACGAGAGAATCCGAAATAAACCCTGGGGAATGCGGTGGTCCATTCTCGTATGGTCTCTTCGGTCCCCGCAAATCCATGGACGTGGATTCGCGGGTTTTGTTCTCGGAGGCCAGTCTGCAGGATCCTGATGCACTTCAGGTGCACATCCGTTGAATGGGGGTCCCCTCCCCCTACGTGGACCATGACCGGAACTCCCTCGGGGGCCACCCGGGCCAACTCTAACATCACTCTCTCCTGGCTCCGCCACTCCTGATGGTGGGTAGTCCTGTCCAGTCCTAATTCCCCGACAGCCATCCTGGGTTGGTGCCAGAGCTCAACCAGATGGCGGAATCCCTCTCCGGACAGCTGGCTCGCCTTCTTGGGGTGGACCCCCACCGCTCGGACGACTCCCGGCTCTGTAGATGGTCTTGTTGGGTGGGAGGCAGGATCACTGTAAACCTCGACCAGGCCAGTGACTTTGACCTGGTGTTCCCGGTCCGGCTGTTTCCCGTGCTCCAGTAGGGCCGATGAGCTGGAAGGGCCGGGATGAAAGGGAAGGGCTCTCCCCCAAGTCTCCTCTAGGTGGAAGTGCGAGTCAATGGCTTCCACCTCCTCGTCCGGCTCGGCGATCGACACATCTTGGGCAGCTTCTCCTGAGCCCCTATGAGCCTGTCGTTCCCAAAATCGTCGGGAGACCGCTGTGTCCATGCGGCCAGGCGGGGGCACCTGGTCCAGCGCTCTCAGACTCCACGGGTCCATCCTTGATGTCTGCGGCATTCCGCCGCGGGCCACGGAACTGGTCTGGTCCCGTGTGGGTGTGGTGGTTGACGTCGGAGTGGACGTTCTAGGTGGGGCAGGGGCCACGGAACCGGTCTGGTCCCGTGCTGGCCGTAAGAGGGGTCGCTCGTCCTCCCCTCTCGTTGTTGACAGACCTCTTGGGCCGGGTCTGCTCTGCCTCCCCACCAGGTAGGTGGAGAACTCCTCCCGCTTCCTCGGCGCCAGATGATTCGTCATGAGGAGCAGCACCCTCCAGTGGATCAGGGTGGCCTCCGAGTTCAGAGGGTGCAGCTCGAAGCGCCTTGGCTGCGCCCACCCCATTGACTCACACATCCGCCTCATCACGGCGGCCTGGTTCGGTTCCACCTGGCTCTGGGGCGGGATCTCCAGGTGTTCCCGGGCCCAGGTCAGGAGCTCTCTTATCGCTGCCCGTCGTCCCAAAATCCACACGGCCAGCATCTCGAGGGCCTTCCTCATCCTTGCCATATTTACCATGGCTCCCTTGGGGGTCTGGCTGACTCGCTCTGAGAAGTAGGCTGGGATGTGGCACCCCAGGGCGTGTTTGGCAAGCTTCCTGGTCTTCGCCGCGGTGCATCCCATGACGGGGCACAGCGAGCCTTTCCCATTCCCTCTACCTCTGGTGCTGGAAGACCCAGATGCTGACAAGTGCCTTTCTTCTGGGCTGGGGGCGACGGCCACAGTCCGGTGAGAGTTTCCAAACCGGGAGGTAGGGCTGGATCCAGCCGGGCGGTACCTCACCCTACCGCCTCCACAGGATTCCTCCCGTGATTCCCTGGTCTTGGACGCTCTTGTCCGCTTGCGCCTGGGGGGCTCGTCCTCCCAAGAGCCTAGGCGGCTGGACCCCTCCGGGCTGACGAACCTCTCCTGGGCCCAGCTCCTGGCTTTTGGTGCCTCGTCCTCGGAACCCGGGTCACTACTGGTGGTGGAAGGGGACCGGCTGGTCCTGGGGGAGAAAGACGAGCTGTCTCTCTCCACGATGGGGGTTGGTTGGGCTCCCTCGAGGGCGAGGGTTGGGCCGGTCCTGGAGGAGAAAGACGGGCTGTCTCTCTCCATGGGGCCAGGTCGCCCGGCTCCCTCAAAGAGCCACCTGGCCTCGTCCTGCTCCGTGGCCTCAGGGTCCATGGTGCCGGAGATCCCCCGTGCTCCACAGGTCTTGCTCCGTCCCTCCTGTCGTCCTGGCCTGGGCAGGTCCTGGCTCCAGTGCGTGTCCGGAAGGGGTTGCCCGCAGGAGTGGGCGAACCCAGGTCGGGGTAGAACTGGAGACACCGTCCCTCTCATTCTCCCCAGTCCACCCCTGGTGATTACCTCCCTCTGAATCCAGGTCATCGTGGAGATCCCGTCTGGGAGTCCGCTGTGGACTCGGCTGGCGGCGACGGCCACAGTCCGGTGAGAGTTTCCGAACCGTGAGGTAGGGCTGGATCCAGCCGGGCGGTACCTTACCCTACCGCCTCCACGGGATTCCTCCCGTGATTCCCTGGTCTCGGACGCTCTTGTCCGCTTGCGCCTGGGGGGCTCGTCTTCCAAAGAGTCGAGGCGGCTGGACCCCTTTGGGCTGACGAACCTCTCCTGGGCCCAGCTCCTGGCTTTTGGTGCCTCGTCCTCGGAATCCGGGTCACTACTGGTGGTGGAAGGGGACCGGCTGGTCCTGGGGGAGAAAGACGGGCTGTCTCTCTCCACGATGGGGGTTGGTTGGGCTCCCTCGAGGGCGAGGGTTCGGCCGCTCCTGGAGGAGAAAGACGGGCTGTCTCTCTCCATGGGGCCAGGTCGCCCGGCTCCCTCAAAGAGCCACCTGGCCTCGTCCTGCTCCGTGGCCTCAGGGTCCATGGTGCCGGAGATCCCCCGTGCTCCCCGGGTCTTGCTCCGTCCCTCCTGTCGTCCTGGCCTGGGCAGGCCCTGGCTCCAGTGCCTGTCCGGAAGGGGTTGCCCGCAGGAGTGGGCGAACCCCGGTCGGGGTAGAACTGGAGACACTGTCCCTCTCATTCTCCCCAGTCCACCCCTGGTGATTACCTCCCTCTGAATCCGCGTCATCGTGGCGATCCCATCCAGGAGTCGGCTGTGGGGGACGGCGAACGAGAGCAGCTGCTCTCGTACTGTCTCCTCCCGGTAGAGGGTCATCTCCATCTCCTCCTCCACCGGGCTCCTCGGTTCCTCCCCTTTCATCACTTCTAGTCTTTTGTCCATTTTCTTCAGTTGTTGTGGTGTCTGTTCTGGAAAGAGAATCAAAACTAGATGAGCGTTTGCGGGACACCGCAAAAGCAGAGCAGCCCCGAAACTTAGGGTCTCGCCTTTCCCTGTTCCGCCTTCTCGCCAGCATCAATAAAATGGGAATTTTTTTAAAAACTTTTTTTTTCATTATTTGAGTTATTACTAACAAGTTGAATCATCACTGGGGTCACTTTTCACAAGTTTGTTCTTAAGACCTATTTCTGATTTCAGAATTGGATCAAAGGATTAACGTGGCCTTATCATGGCCAATATCTCATGACCTTGAACTTTGACATTTAAGGTCACACCATCAATGATCACTTGTCATTGTGCATAACAGTCATGCAATGACTCAAACTGATCATATTTAAAATAAGGCATTTTCACAAAAGCATGCTTAAGTTGTGACCTCACTGTGACCTTGACCGTTGATAGATTTTAGCAAAAACCTTTTCAAATCTTGGTCTTTCTCCATAGTTGATATATACCAAGTAAGAGCATGATAAGTTTGTTCTTAAAACCTTAAAACCTCAGATTTCAAAATGTAATCAAAGGGTTAACAAGGCCTTAAGCAATATCTCATGACCTTGACCTTTGACCTTCAAGGTCAAACAATCGATAGTCACTTTTCATTGTGTATAGCAATCATGTAATGATTCAAAGTGTTAATAGTTGAAATGAGACATTTTCGCAAAAGCATGCTTAAGTCGTGCCCTCGCTTTGACCTTGACCTTTGACGGATGTTAGCGAAAACATTTTCAAATCTTGGCCTTTCTTGATAGTTGATATACACCAAATAAGAGCCTGATAGCACAAATATTTATTAAGTTATCGTGTTTACAAGGATTTTTTTTAGTGATTTCAGAACTCATGACCTTGACCTTTGACCTTGAATGTGAACATGTCAAAATCATTCACCAGGTTTATAAGAAAGAAGCTATGTATATGAGGTGTTAATACCTTCTTGGAAAAAATAGAGCCATGGGCTCTGTAGCTCATCAGGATTTGATTTATTATCTAAGGTTGAATATCTAAGTTATCTCAACAAGTAATACATTGTTAACAAGCAAAAAATAGGTTTTTAGATCATGACCCCTGTGACCCGTATTTGGAGTCACGGGGTCACAAAATCTACAATTTAGAATCCCCATTACCCAAGGAGTCTGCACACAACTTTTCAGCTCTCTAGACCTTTTGGAACTGGAGAAGATGATGAAAATAGGTTTTTAAGGATGTGACCTCTGTGACCCTATTTGGGGTCACGGGGTCACGAAATCTACAATTTAGAATCCCCATGGGCCAAGGAGTATGCAAACAACTTTTCAACTCTCTAGAGCTTTTGGAACTGGTGAAGAAGATGAAAATAGGTTTTTAAGGATGTGACCCCGGTGACCCCATTTGGGGTCACGGGGTCACAAAATCTACAATTTAGAATCCCCATTACCCAAGGAGTCTGCACACAACTTTTCAGCTCTCTAGACCTTTTGGAACTGGAGAAGAAGATGAAAATAGGTTTTTAACGATGTGACCTCTGTGACCCTATTTGGGGTCACAGGGTCATGAAATCTACAATTTAGAATCCCCATTGGCCAAGGAGTATGCACACAACTTTTCAACTCTCTAGACCTTTTGGAACTGAAGAAGAAGATGAAAATAGGTTTTTAAGGATGTGACCCCCGTGACCCCATTTTGGGTCATTGGGTAACATAATCTACAATTTAGAATCCCCATTACCCAAGAAGTCTGCCCACAACTTTTCAGCTCTCTAGACCTTTTGGAACTGGAGAAGATGAAAATAGGTTTTTAACGATGTGACCCCTGTGACCCCATTTGGGGTCACGGGGTCACGAAATCTACAATTTAGAATCCCCATTGGCCAAGGAGTCTGCATACAACTTTTCAGCTCTCTAGACCTTTTGGAACTGGAGAAGAAGATTAAGATAGGTTTTTAAGGATGTGACCCCTGTGACCCAATTTGGGGACACGGGGTCACGAAATCTACAATTTAGAATCCCCATTGGCCAAGGAGTCTGAATACAACTTTTCAGCTCTCTAGACCTTTTGGAACTGGAGAAGAAGATGAAAATAGGTTTTTAAGGATGTGACCCCTGTGACCCCATTTGGGGTCACAGGGTCACGAAATCTACAATTTAGAATCCCCATTGGCCAAGGAGTCTGCACATAAACTTTCAGCTCTGTGGAGTCATTGGTTCTCGAGAAGAAGTCGAAAAAGAGAAAAGTTTACCGATGGACGGATGGACGGACTGACGGATGGACGCCGGACACCATGCCATGCCATAAGCCCATCGGGCCTTTCAGGCCTGATGAGCTAAAAAGTTATTTAGTGATTTCAGAACTGGTGACCTTGACCATATTTCGTGACCTTGACCTTTAAAATTCAAGGTCACATAATCAGTGATCACTTTTCATTGTGTATAACAATCATGTAATGATTCAAAGTGTTAGTATTTGAAATAAGACATTTTCGCTAAAGCATGCTAAAGTCATGCCCTCGCTGTGACCTTGACCTTTGACGGATGTTAGCGAAAACCTATTCAAATCTTGGCCTTTCTCCATAGTTGATATACACCAAATAAGAGCCTGATAGCACAAACATTTTTCAAGTTATCGTGTTTACAAGGATGTTTTTAGCGATTTCAAAACTCATGACCTTGACCTTTGACCTTGAATGTGAACATGTCAAAAAAATTCCCCAGTGGCATAAGTAAGAAGTTATGTATATGAGTTCTCAAAACCTTCTAGGAAAAAAGTTATAGCCAATACAAAACGTGCCGGCGCCGACGGAAACTGCGCAAAAACTGCCCGACTAATTACTAATGGGCAGTACGCCCTCTTCGCATAGCGGGCAGGCGTACTCCGCCATGGAATCAGCCATTTCGCCGTCACCCCTACACACTCTCCATGGAACCAACCATTGCAACTGTCACATGCGATCATAAACAACCCATCGTCGGGCGTCTGCACACACAATATACCTGCGGATTGAGATCCTCCTCCCCCCCCCCACCCCGGCTGGGACTATCTTCCAATCGGGGCCTCCCCTTGGAATGGCCCTACGTAACAACCACTTCAGCAAGGAGCGGTCCGAGCACTCCTTCATGCTGTCATGATGAGCCGTGAACCGCCGTCCGGTTGAGCACACCACAAACAGCGCTGCCGATAGCTGCTTCTCCACCAGGTATGGGCCTTTCCACACCGGGCACAATTTCTTACACAACCCCGGAGCGGCCGCGCGGTCAATGCCCCATGTCGATGCCCCGCTTGTTGGCTCGTAGGTCGTAGTCCCTTTTCATTCTTAAGGTGGTCGGACTTGAGATGTTCCCGGGCCAGGGCATGGGACCCCTTCATAGCCTCTTCCAGCCCTTGAAGGTATTCCCGGGGGCCTTTGTTCGTTTCGTGCGGACTCCCAAACATCAGGTCGGCCGGAGTGTTCACCTCTCGCCCTAACATCAGACGATTAGCGGAATATCCTGTCTGACGGTTTGCAACGGATGCACGAGCCACTTGGGGGGGTGGGAGGAATTATTGGCCTCTAGTTCCCCTCTTTCCCCTCCCCAAACGATACCTTATTGTCCAGGCTTTTCCCCAACTGTGGGCATTACGCCTTGAAGTGACCAAGGCCCCCACACGCGGCTGCAAACCCCCGGGCTCCGTGAACGGGAATGGTAACGGCTGTTATCCCGCATAGGCCTATTTGGCATGGCCTGTATCATGGCTTTGGTTTTTGCTGCAGAACTCTGCAGCTCCCGAATTCCTGCCTCCATTTTTGAGACACACACCTTTAGCTCCGATATGCTGGTCTCAACCGGCGTCAATCTATTCTCCCACCCCCTATCTGGTTGACATGGTTTCGAGTCCCGACTCGTCGCCCTAACCTGGGGGCCATCATCTTCTTGTCTTGTCACCACGGAACGACAGTCTCTACGCTGACTGTTTGGTCCCGGCCCGTGTTGCAAGTAGTGGCGCATGGATTCACAAAACACAAGGTTCACTTTAAAAGGATAGATGAAATGCATTTTTCTCAAGAATGACAGATGATTACCTCTACGTATATTGTATATCGGAATCAATTGAACATAAAATCGAGACAATATACACTTGCAATTGATAATTAAGACGATTTTAATTCACCCATTTTAACACTATCGCAATTTGTTCGGCGAATCCTTTTGAAAATGCTCACTGAGGCGTGACTGTGATAAGCGAGAGGCGGGGCGGCTAGATAGCTACTCCGCCGGTGTCTCGTTAATTAATTAATGATGATTATCACTGCCGCTAAATGAATTTATGAGGTGTATTACATCGCCAAAAAGACATGTTTATGTAATAATTGTGTAATTGTCATCTGCGGAATTACCTAGTTGGATATCTAAACATTCGATATATGGGAAATTTAAGTTGGTTTATTGAAGGTATCTTTGTGAAATTAACAATCAAAATGTTGCGAAATTACGTTGAATTGTGACTATCGCTGAAAATCAAATTCCTCCACATACATCACAGAAGTCATCTCTTCACGGGTCACACCCCGGCTGACTTTCATTCTGGTAGCCGGGGCTAAATCAGGCGTTTTTTTAAAAAGCCGTATATAAGTAATTTGTGGACCGATTTCAGAAATTTAAAATCGAGAAATTGTCAAATTGACATCCTATTTTAATGAATCCTATTTGGACCACATGTCATTTCATCTATCCTTAAAGCGTCACAATGGTTAATCTCCCAGAGAATTTCGGGCAGCCAACTGCTAAAAACCGTTTAAACGCACATGTAATGGTCACAATGGAGGATGGCACAGAAAATTCGAGCAGCACCTCCCGGTTTACATTTTAAGTCACACAATGTAAGAGAACACAGAAAATTTGGGCAGCACCTCCCGGCGTACTGCTAGAATTTACATTTTAAGTCGCACAATGTAAGATAACACATAAAATTTGGAAAGCACCTGCCGGCCAGCTACATGAAATTCACAATTAATCTCACAATGTCTATGAGCACAAACGTTTTTGGCAGAACCTCCCGGCCAGCTGCGTGAAATTCACATTTAATCTCGCAATGTATATATGAGCACACAAAATTTTGGCAGAACCTCCCGGATAACTGCAAGAAATTCACATGTAAATGTCATAAGAGAAAAAAATAGAGCCATGGCCTCTGTAGCTCATTAGGAGATAATAAGTGGGGTATGTTATTGAGTGGGCTTTATAGCAATGGTCAGATAATGGAATGTAGTAATAAGAATCTGGGTAGTGAAACGATTAAAGCAGTTTAAAAATATTTTGTTACCATAACTTTGCGAATCTGCTATATATATGTGTTGAAAGAGCAACACAAAGTTGCACAGAAACATGTTATTTGTTATAAAATGTTAGTATGACAATATATGCATGGATAATAAATGCCAAAGATGTTTTTCGTGTAATATATGTGCAAGTGTTTGTTTTGTAGCTTGGAAATAAATTGCTGGTTTCAAACATATAACAATGTGGTGGAGAGATCATACTATTTTTTAATATCGTACACACATTATATAATAATGAATATCCCGGGTACAATTTTTGCATACAATTCACCACTGTCAGTTATTGCAATAATGGCCCGAGGCTGTAGAAGAAAATGGAAAAAACCTTTTTAGGTCATGACCCCTGCTAATTATTATCAAAATTGGTTTCACATAAATGCAAATTCGTTATGAATATCATACACCTTTGCATTATATCGTTTTAATTCTTAATTGCATTATGGCAATTAGGGCTGTAACGATTCATCGATACCTACGATACAATCGTAGCCTGGGATATCGTGATTATTGTATCGTGAGGTTCCTGTATCGTGATACACTAAAAATAGATTTCACTTACTTAAAAATGAAAAGAGAACCTAAGTGAACACTATAAAACTAGCTAGTGTTGTGCAGTAACAGTAACTACAGTAAGCATGAAGCAATCTGATTCATAAATAACTGTTTTTAGAAAAAAAAACTGTTTTAATCTTTGATTTTTGATCATCTCATAACACAAAATTTCCACCATCTTGAAAATTTCACAAAATTTGCATGAAATTTTACTTTAAACAATGTATCGTGATACATTCTGTATCGTCAGTCTGTATCGTGATACATATCGTATCGTGAGATTTCCCATGATACTCAGCCCTAATGGCAATATCAACATTTATTACACAATGAATAGGAGCCTCAGTTTTTGAAAATCCCATTTCTCATAGGCTCCATTTCAATACTTAATAAATTGGTGAAATGTTTTTTAGAAAATTCTTTTTCACCTTTTCTTATAGGCTCCTTTTCAATATTTGATAAAATGGTGATATTCTATAAATAAATTCTTTTTTAGAGTCAGTGGAAGACTAAAGCAGTCTCACGCACAGTCTATAACACAGCGCTGCACAGTAGTTTGAAGTAACCTGAAACCTCTGTGTAGCTATCAGTTTTCATCCTTCTGCCAGGAAGTGGTCACCCCAAGGTCAACACAATGCAATTACATAACATGCAGACAATGGACTCACAGCCAGTAAAATTTATATGTAAGATGTTGTTTTTCCTACAATTAATTATTTTTCTGTACTGGAGAAGAAGATGAAAATGGGTGTGGTGTCACATATAGCTACTTCTTTCATAGTCCTATGTTATCACCAGTCATCACTAGCAGGGGTAGAAACTAACCGGAAATGGTCACTAGCCTTTCAGATCTTACTAGCCCAGACAACATTCTTCTCGCCCAGTAACAAACAGACAGGAGACTTAGAAAACAGATGATTAAAGAATGATTTGCTTTACTGCTAATTCAGAAAACTCCTTTAATTTCAAATTAACTCATTTCACTTCAACATTATTATATTCCCATTTACTAGTATTGACTAGAATTTTCAAAGAGGGACTGACAGGGGTCAAAATTAACCTTTTCATTTCAGTAGCATTTCTAAAAGTACTAGTCCAGACTTATTCCAGCCTAGCCAAATACATCTCCATGATCATTTCAACTCAAATTTAAACTAGTCTTTCGGACTACCATTTTTTTCACTCTACTAGCCCAGCTTCTTTTTCACTAGCCATGGGCTAGCGGGCTAGTGCTAGTTTCTAACCCTGCACTAGTCATATTCAGTTCACATATCTCATGAAAAATGAGAAAAAAAATAATTCCTCTTCAAGTTATTCCTTCAAAGGGTATTCAATAGTTCTCATTTCAAATAGATTCACATTAAACATGTCCATAATGTAGACATCTATCTCATTACTTGTTCCTATTGAATAAAATTAACTGCAAAGTTAATAGAAAACTAAATCAGTTATAAAGTATAATATGATATAAATATGGTATACCAAATTGACTCGTACTGGAAATTCTCATTAATTAATTAATTAATTCTCCAAATAATTACACAATATCATGAGATATTCAAAAACTCCATTATTTACTCTTAAATTTCAAAGAACATTATATTAGATTTAATAAAAGATTCTGTATTAAGTCTTTAGAATACTTTTAGACTTGTGTACCTTTATCAGCAAATTCACTTGCAAAATACAAATAATTACTCATATGTGAAATGTGAGACAAAGATAAAATATGACTTATACTTTTTGTTAGACCTCCAATTCTAAGTTATTAATTCTCAACATCTCTTTTTCATCAGACATATTATATTCTCAAAGCACATGTTAGAACTCTCACATCAGAAAGATGAAATGCCTTTAACTCAGGTGTTTTCTTTAAAATTACCTCCCTTACCTACTTACTGATTGAAGTGCACATATAATCTCAGAAAAATAGAGCCACTGGCTCTGAAGCTCATCAGGAATCAAGTTATTAATTATCCCTAAGGAAAAGGTTAAGATATCACATACAGTAATAAGTCATTGCTCAGTCATCATATTTATTGTCAAAATTGGTTACACATTAATCCATATTCATTATAAATAATGCAGACCTTTGCAGTTTTTTGTTTTACTTCCTATTTTTATCCTGGAATTATCAACATTTATTACATAATGAAAAAGAGCCCCTTTTTGTTTCTAAAAATCCTGTTTCTCAAAGGCTCATAGTTTCATAGGATCCTTTTCAATATTTAATTAATAAATTCTATTGAGCATCTGAGTGTAAGACTAAATCAGTAACACAGCAGAGAAGTAACCTGAAACCTCCGCGTATTAGCTAGCTGCTGTTTGCATCTCTGCCAGGCAGTGGTCACTCCCCAGGTCAGCACCTGCAATTACGCAACATGCAGACCCTGGACTCACAGCCAGTAAATTATATATTTTAAATTTTGTTTATTTTTCTTTATTGGAAAAGAAGATGTGGTATCACAAACTCATGTAGCTAGTTTTAATAGTCTTATCTTACTTCATCACTAGTCATATTTAGTTCACATATCTAATGTAAAATAAAACATTTCTTAACCCTTTTAAAAAAGTTCCTATGCATCCTGTCACAATATTCAGTTCACATGCTATTCAATAGTTCTTATTTCACATTGATTACATCAAGCATGTCCATAATGTAGTATTACTCTTAAGCTGACATATGAAGTGCACATAAAATCTCATTATCTTCACAGTTCAATAACACAGCTGTTTTAAGTGATTACCCCTGTGATCCATATTTGGGGTCACAAGTTCACCAAATCTACAATTTAGAATCCCCATTGGCCAAAGAGTCTGTACATAACATTTCAGCTTTCTAGAGCTTTTGGGACTGGAGAAAAAGATGAAAAATGCCTTTTTAGGTTGTGACCCCTGTGGCCCTTATTTGGGGTCAAAGGGTTACTAAATCTACAATTTAGAATTCCCATCAGTCAAGGAGTCTGTACATAAAATTTCAGCTCTCTGGAGTCATTGGTTCTGGAGAAGAAGATGAAAATAGCTTTTAAGGTTATGACCCCTGGGGCCCTTATTTGTGGTCACAGGGTCACCAAATCTACAATTTAGAATCCCCATTGGCCAAGGAGTCTGTACATAAAAATTTCAGCTCTCTAGAGTCATTGGTTCTGGAGAAGAAGTCGAAAAAGTGAAAAGTTTACGGACGGACGAATGGACGGACGACATCCCATGCCATAAGCCCATCGGGCCTTTCAGGCCTGATGAGCTAAAAATGGTGTAAACTGAAATAGGCTTTTAGGTTATGATCCCTGTGACCCATATTTGGGGTCACAGACTCACCAAATTTACAATTTAGAATCCCTTACAGCCAAGGAGTCTGTACATAAAATTTCAGCTCGCTAGAGCCATTGGGACTGGAGATTAAGATGAAAATAGCATTTTAGGTCATTGCCTCTGTGACCCATATTTGGGGTCTCACAGTCACCAAATTTACAATTTAAAATCCCCTTCAGTCAAGGAGTATGTACATAAAATTTCAGTTCTCTACGTTCATTGGGACTGGAGAATAAGATGAAAATAGTTTTTTAGGTAATGACCCCTGTGAGCCACACTTGGGGTCACAGGGTCACCAAATCTACAATTAAGAGTCCCCTTCAGCCAAGGAGTCTGTACATAAAATTTCAGCTCTCTGGAGTCATTGGAACTGGAGAAGATGAAAATAGCTTTTAAGGTTATGACCCCTGAGACCCACATTTGGGGTCACAGGGTCACCAAATCTACAATTTAGTATCCACTTCAGCCAAGGAGTCTGTACATAAAATTTCAGCTCTCTGGAGTTGGAGAAGAAGATGAAAATAGCTTTTTAGGTTATGACCCCTGTGACCCACATTTGGGGTCACAGGGTCACCAAATCTACAATTTAGTACCACTTCAGCCAAGGAGTCTGTACATAAAATTTCAGCTCTCTGGAGTCATTGGTTCTTGAGAAGAAGTCGAAAAAGCAAAAAGTTCCAAACAATTATCAATAGTAAATTAGTAATCAATCAGATCATACAAAAGTTCGCGTGATGAAGACACGCCCCATTCCGGGTCGAAATGCCACCAGCGTCTCAAGACGCAATGGCGGCTATCTCGAACTCACTTCTTGTTTTCAAACACTCGCTGCAAAATAATCCTACCAAATTAGCTATGAAAAATAGAGCCATGGGCTCTGTAGCTCATCAGTATTTCATTGATTTATTTTCTTAGGTTGAATATCTAAGTTATCTTAAGTAATAAATTGTTAACAAGCAAAATAATATGGGTTTTAGATCATGACCCCTGTGACCCACATTTGGAGTCACAGGGTCACCAATCCTACAATCAAGAATCACCTTTGACCAAAGTATCTCTACACAACATTTCACCTTTCTAGAGCTTTACATATAAACTGGAGAAGAAGATGAAAATAGGTTTTTTGGTCATGACCCGTGACCTAGATTGGGATCACAGGGTCACAAAATCTACAATTTAGTATCCCCATTGGCAAAGGAGTCTGCACACAACTTTTCAGCTCTCTGAGACCTTTTGGAACTGGAGAAGAAGATGAAAATAGGTTTTTAAACATGTGACCCCTGTGACCCCATTTGGGGTCATGGGGTCACGAAATCTACAACTAAGAATCCCCATTGGCCAAGGAGTCTGCACACAACTTTTCAGCTCTCTAGACCTTTTGGTACTGGAGAAGAAGATGAAAATAGGTTTTTAAACATGTGACCACTGTGACCCCATATAGGGTCATTGGGTCACAAAATCTACAATTTAGAATCCCCTTTAGCCAAAGAGTCTGCACAGATGTTCAGCTCTCTAGACCTTTTGGAGTGAGTGAGTTATTGTTTAATGCCGCTTTAGCAGTATTGCAGCCTTTAGCGGGGAGATAGACCTTTTGGAACTGGAGAAGAAGATGAAAATAGGTTTTTAAGGATGTGACCCCTGTGACCCCATTTGGGGTCATGGGGTCACGGAATCTACAATTTAGAATCCCCATTGGTCAAGGCGTCTGCACACAATTTTTCAGCTCTCTAAACCTTTTGGAACTGGAGAAGAAGATGAAAATAGGTTTTTAAGGATGTGACCCCTGTGACCCCATTTGGGGTCGTGGGGTCACGAAATCTACAATTTAGAATCCCCATTAGCCAAGGAGTCTGCACACAACTTTTCAGCTCTCTAGACCTTTTGGAACTGGAGAAGACGATGAAAATAGGTTTTTAAGGATGTGACCCCTGTGACCCCATTTGGGGTGGTGAAATCGTGGGGTCACGAAATCTACAGTTTAGAATCCCCATTGGCCAAGGAGTCTGCACATTAAATTTCAGCTCTGTGGAGTTATTGGTTCTGGAGAAGAAGTCGAAAAAACGAAAAGTTTATGGACGGATTGACGGATGGACGGACGCCGGACGCCATGCCATGCCATAAGCCCATCGGGCCTTTCAGGCCTGATGAGCTAAAAATTACAGAAAATTGGAAAGGGTGTTTGGCCCGTAAAAACGAAACTCAAACACCGCTGAAGAGTGAGTAATCACTCGCTGGTGAAATTCCTGTCACAACAGCGGGAAAAATCTCGCGTGCGACAAGATGGCTGACTTGCTGCAATGGTTGGTACCGACGGAAAAACGGCAAAAATGGCTTATTCCCTAGTTTGACAACTGTTCGCAGCGCCACTATTGTGAACACTGGTCACAATTGGTCAACTTGGGCTGAAGTTCTATAGGGTACTCAAGCGATTAAATCTGAGTACTGGCCAAACGGGCAAGGAGGTAAAAGTCAACTTACTAGGCGTGTGGCTGCTACAGAACTGTCGCTGCGCGGGGCTTCATCCGGGCTCTTCGCTGGTCTGGCACTCTCGTGACCTCTCGTGGACCCGGAAGTCATCGCCGATCACCACAGGTGCAATGTCATTCTCAACGGTAAGATTGAGAGCAAAAACTCTTGCTGCATTCTAAACTTTGTGCTTATAAGCTCTGCTCTAGTCATGGTGTTTTTGTTAATTATTCCATTAAAATCAATCATTACGGTGACTACGAGTTCCTGAATTAACTGAACAATGAGATAAATATTAATCCTAAGTGTTGTCGTAAAAAAAACTTGTAATTTCATGAATGAATTCTCGTTCGTTTTATGAATGAATAAAGTAGTCCAGGCGGTGTCAAAGTTCATCGTTAGCCAATTAAATTACTTGAAGGTGTTATGACTCATATGTGTCATAACAGTTTGTTATGAATCCCCTTTACGAAGTACCACGTGGGTAATAATAAACTTTATTACTCAACCGTGGTGAGATCACTCATAAGATAACAATGAGTTGGTTACACACATGTGTGATACCACCGCGAGCTGCCGTAACGTCATAATCGGTGCGTGACGCCATAGTCTTTTTGGTTGACGTCACACTGTTAGCCGCGCGACTGCAATAGCGGGTGACCTATTTGTAAGTGAGCGTCACTAACACCGATTTTCTTGCAATTCAGAGCTATTTACATTATTGAGTAATAAATAAAATACTAAACTCGGTCCCGTTTGATAACATGTTATGGAATCTGTATTTAACTCGCTTTCGCTCGTTAAAATACCAAACCATCTACTCGTTTCATAAACATGTTATCAAACGGGACATCGTTTGGTATTCTATATTTATCACCACTCGCGTGACGTCATCGGGACAATGTTATGACGTCATATTGTCAGCTTGCGAAGGCTGTACGTTTGCCGTTGAAATCACTCCAACTCAACATAAAACACAGAAATAATGATATAATAAATAGAATATCTGTTTTTCCTTGAAAATACCATGTTTATCTCATCTAGTGAGGTAGAAAAGTTAATACATTTCACTCGTGGCTGCGTATTTGTCAAGGAAAGACAGATATCCTCAGACTATTTATTACCGTAATACATACCAGAAAAGATTATATCCGAGTTGAAAACAGTTGGTCCGACAGAGCTAAATCAGGGGAGTAGGGTGGGATCTGAAACTTTCACTGATTGAGTAAGTTCAATGATGGCTGATTAATAGTTTGAATTTACCAACATGAGTTTTAGACTTTCATTTATTATCCTACAATGTTACATCTGGAGGAACTGTAGAGATTCCTGAGTGATTGGTCAGTGGCTTAAAGTTTCTTGTACCAGTTCTTGTTGAATTAATTATGAATTAAATGGATGTTATTACTCAAATAAATTACATGTATGTTATTATTCAAAAGCTACTTTTCCCTTTTAAAATCAAACTTATAAATGTCGAAATGATATATCTATTCAATTCCAATGTATAGTTTATGGTATATAGTATATACAAGTGTGGCGCTTAACATTTAAATGTACCGAAACCGTCCAAGCGCCACGATTGTAATAGACTAACATTACATTAAACTTACGTTTAACACTACAAAATCACGCAAACACACATTTATTTTATTATTGGTTCTTATTAATGTCGAAATTATATATCTTTTTCAATTCCAATGTACATTTTGATAGTATATATATATACACTTGTAGCGCTTAACTTATAAATGGCCCGAAACCGTCCAAATAGTTTGTATTTCATACGATTTATTGTGTTTTAAAATATATTTGTGTCGTCCCTATAAAGGTACGGAACAGAGGAGTAATATCAACCCTGTCACATCATCTAAGTTCATAATATTTCGACGTTATATATTCACACTTTTAAAATCAAACCATTCTATAATTCGTGATGTTCGGTATGGAGAAGAGAGTTGCACTATTCATGCTGAATGAAGCGTACGTAATATAACATCTCCCAGCTTGAGGACATGAGATACGAGTTATCCGTCTTTTGAATGACGTCATGTCAGGGCGGCCGCCATTCGCATGTTTCTTGTCGTCGGAATGATCGGGAATGTGTAAACAACCTCATTAAATGTAAGTTTTTGATGAACATCGCCGTTAAAATGGCTTTCCTTTCGGTTATGTTTGCCTTGTGAGAATAAATTCACTGTGCACCGTTACGAACACAATATGTTCACCGAGTTATTGAGCGTTTGGTCATTCCCAACAGTAAGATTGAGAGCAAAAACTCTTGCTGCATTATTAACTTCATGAACGAATAAAGTAGTCCAGTCAGTGTCAAAGTTCATCGTTAGCCAATCAAATTACTTGAAGGTGTTATGACACACACATATGTGTAATAACAGTTTGTTATGAAACCCCTTTACGAAGTACCACGTGGGTATAATATAACATCTAGCTCCAGACAGCGAGTTACCGCTCCGTGACGTCACTAATATACTCGCTGCCATCAGAAGGTGTTCGGATGAGAAAGCTCTAATACAGCGCGTGCAGCAAGTGATTAAACATGTAGTGATATATTTAACCAAAAACAGCAACAATACTTATATTCCTACGCCTAACGGATTGTAACACTCTAGAACCGATTGCTTGGTATGTTGACTAAGCCTTTGGTTCTTGGCTATCCGTGACGTCATATTCAATTGGTGTCATGCCCCCATGAAAGATGGCAGGGCCACTACCGTAGAGCCAATCGGAGGTAGAGCGCCCTGACTTGGAAGTTGACATGAAAGGAAATAGTTTGTACAATATACAAATACAGTGTCGATGACATTGGTGGTCCTGGACCACTAGTGAGACACATATGACGCAACAAATCCAAGGCTCGAGACAAACCAAAATTATATCACTCGGAACATAAACTTGATATGAAAGGGGAAGTTATTTGTCCAGGGGTTACTTTATTTTTTTTACTTAGGAGGGAAAAGAAACTTTATAGACAGGTAATGCAGACCATATAGGCCTGCCCGAGCGCCGAAGGCACAAGCGTACGGAAAGGGGCGTTTCCCAGGAAAATTTGAAAAAAATGAAGCTCTAATATGCATTTTCCTTAATTTTATAACAATTGGACTGTATAATGAAATGTCTTTTCAAGGGTTACTTTCATGAAATAAAAACATAGTAAAAGTACAGCAATGAAATGATGGGATTCATCATTTATAGGACTGACAATGCTTCACATTCTGCTATTCACACTTCATCCTTACACAATATATTCATCCTTACACAATATAGGATATGAATTATCCCATTGACATGAACCAAATCTAAGTAACAAGAAGCTCAAAATGAACGTCAAACAATTGACAGATAATACTAGAACAAACGGCTGTTCACATCTAAAAAAAATAGCAACCTAATAATTTTAGTCTTGCCCTTTTCACACATACTTTTGTTAATGAAAGTTTCCCAATGACAATGAGGGAGTTATAGGTAGGCCTATGTCTCAAGTTTTTAATAAATGAGTTAATAATTAATAAGTTTTTTCAGGTTTTGGAATACAAGTGATAACAACAGACATATTTTGCCGCAGGTTGGAACATCTACATGTACCGAGGAATCTGCAAGGGCAAGAGAAGCAGAGATGAAATTATCCGAGTTTTTAATAGAAGATTGGGTGCATAAGAAAGTTTACTGTTATATGATATGAAAATTATCTTTCACGTAAGAGTTAGCTAGAACTAATACAAGTACTCACACCACACCTAACTCTTGCATAAAACGTTTTATCTGATTATTAAGGAACAGCTGAATATGTAAGCCAATTAAGCTTCCTGCATAATTCACAAACGGCCACATCCATCGGTCTTAAACATATGTGACACAATTTGAATGAAAGTTGAACTTGAGTAAAAGATTGAGGATTCGCTGTCACTGTTTCAGCGACATTCAGATGGTTCCCATGGAAAAAGTCAAAATAAATTTTTTAGAAACGAGTCTAACGCTCAGGGCGCACATCTAGTGACCATATATATAGTTGACTTGTTTATTACGTTTGGTGAAGCTAGCATGTATGGTTCAGGGGATATCCTCTGCACAAGTGACTTCCCCACAGATTCACTGTTTAAGTCATGTTTTCATAAAAACTACACAAGGAGGGCCAGGGGAAATGATACAAACATTTTAACAGAGTCAAACATTCGATTTTGAACGTCTGTGATAAAGATATTAAAACAATTGCATTTATGACAGTATGATATTTGTTCAACCACAAATGGGGTCCTGAAACTGCTATTTCAAAGGATTTTCTTTTTACATAATGTTTGGTATTTAAGTTAAAAGTGAAACATGGAAATCATGTTAGTACAAGATGTTGTCGTCACAATGTTCCTTCTGGGACTTTAACATCAATGACGCATCATTGCTGTATAATCGCATAAAACAAGCCAGAAAGTCATATTTCATACAGTCTCATATCTCTTCCGATCTCAACGATTCCAATTATTTTGTTTACAAATTAAGTTACAAGTTAAAGGGGCGGTAGCACGTTTTTTCGCTCAAATAAGTTGATGAAATGTATTTGAAAAATAATTTCACCAATAGTAAAACATCCTTCTCTCTTCGGAAAATAAAGTTTAAAATGAGTGTACATGTTTCGGTAAAACCATGGGAATCATTTTTGTAATAAAAAATAATAAATTGTGTTCACAATAAAATGGCCGCCATGCAATTTTTGCTTTATACGCAACATAGTTTTTACCACTACGGATAATTGGTTTGTGTTATAAGATGTATTACCCTCTAAAGTTAATTTAAATGACATAAACTATCATTATAAATGGGAAATTTGAAAAAATAAATTTTGAAAAAAACGTGCTACTGCCCCTTTAAGTGACCGACCTATTTCTCAGGTAATGCACCTTTTATTTTCCTTCCATCTATTTTGTTTGAAACATTTAGTTAATTAAACAGATTGTCATGCCCCGATGCAACACTGCATTTATATGCGTTTGTGATCAAGATTTTATGATTTGAATTTCATTATTTAAATTGTATCATTACCAATCTTTCTCTTACAAAATTTGAAAGGTTGACTGTTAAACATGAATAAAAACAATATAATATGTTTAATCATCTCATCGATAGAGCCAATCTTACTATAAACATTTACTCCTTTGTTGCTGTATGTATCATATTGGATCTATAAATGGAATACATTTTCCAATACACTTGAGTTTGTCTTATCTACGAAACGGATTTCTGTCATTTGTAACCCCGTTGTCACATTTGATTAATAATAGGCCATGGGCCGAAAGCCGTAGCTTGTCTCTAAAGTGACTTTAGGTCCAAGTTTTTGGTGAAGGCAGAAACAATATATAAATTTAATCCTGAGTATTTACTGCTTCCAAAAATGCAATGTTTCACCTAGGATACTTGCTCATTATGAAATTAGGGCATGTTAAAGTGATGAATCAGCAGTTTCGGAAAAGGTCTTCTTAGCCAAAACTGATTTTTTTGACAAAAGTTTTTAAATTAATATATGTCCAAATATCACATATCTGCTGAAAGAGAATGTGTTGTTCTATCTAAATATTGTGGTTCAACTGGGTTTCTCATTTTAAAATGTGAAATTTCTGCCAAAAATATTCAGTAAAAAAAAAAAAATTCTTAAATCGTTACATTTCATTTATGATTTTAAAAAGAAAATGAAATTTTTAGCCACTGAATTCAAATCATAATATAAGAAACAGATGTAAATACAACAATGACAAACTTGAACCTCAAATGAACAAAAACAATATCGGCCCATGGCCTATAAGGGAAATAACCAATGCCACTATCTAATCCTAGTATTATTTTTAAGAGTTTGTTTTAGGTCAAAGCTAATTTCAGGTCTATGAGAGAAATATCTCTTTAAATTTTCATTTCAGAAAAAAAATGGTTTAACACCTGAATCAAAAAAGTTAAAAACGAATTGGACATGTTGCGTAATCTTCGATGCAGATAATTTGCAAGAAAACCATATTTTTCTTTGTGTATGCATAAACGTGTCTTTATTCTTCAGCAAATTAAAACATATTTTATTATGTATTCCTGTATGTTTGCTGTTTTGAAAACTTGAAGTCTACACATTTGTTATTGATTGAAAACATATTTAATTCATTTAAGAAATGCATTGGGCAAAAGTTATATAACTTATAGAAACCCTCTCCACATAATCGACAAATATTTGACAAGACTAAAATACATGCAGAAGAGAATTTAAAAATCTACCAGTGAAGTAAACATAGTTTCAGTGGACAAACATGTTATATATAAGGCATTATACAATTAGAAATATTATTGTTATGACAAATACATTATGAATATGATTAATACATGCATTTGCATATGTTTGCATTTGCATTTACCTACTTAACAATAAGCAGTTTACAAAGCCCCTTGCCGCCCTCGTCTTTACTATGTTTAGACGTAGAAATATTTCCACCACATAATTGGAAATATGTCCATTTCTAAATATATATCATGTTTTAATATAATGTTTATGTATGTACGTGTGTTGATGCGGATGTGTGTGGGTGTGTGCGTGTGTGTGGGTGTGCATGCGTGTGTGGTTGTGTGCGTGTGTGTGGGTGTGCATGCGTGTGTGGTTGTTATGATGTACTTGTGTATGCCTTTTTGTATTCTTTGATAGATTTATTGTCATATCGTGTCTCGTAGGCCAAACGGCCGGATGCTGTTTTAAAAATTGTGATATTGCCTGATTTTATACCTTTATTGGTATTTTATTGTACGATTCAGCATGTGACACGTTAATAAAATATATTTCTTCTTCTTCTTCTTCTTCTTCTTCTTCTGTGTAATATTATGTAAGGATCATCAACTATTCAGAGAGAGATGGATTCCAAACAATTAATTGTATTATCCCTTCGCCCGTAAGGACTTCTTGAGATGTCTTTTGTTTAAATAAATATATTATTTAATATGTATTTTCCACATCAGAGCTCCCTGTTTGGGAGGAGTGGGGTTTGACCATTCTGTAGATCTAACGCTCCCCGAAAAGAAATGGTGGATACGGTAGGCTTTGTTTTTAAAATATCCTTTCTTCATTTTTGATTTTTTTCTTTTAATAAAATTCAACTTTTTAAAATGTTCTATCAGAACCGACACGTCTTGTTCACTTTTTATGGAGTGAAACTAAATTGTGATTTCTTCAAATTTATATATTTAAGTTTATATAAATTTTATTATAACACAATATTCATGTTCTATAACCTAAAGACAGATGTAAGAGAAGTGGATCTCATTTTGGCTTCTATATTTTTAAAGACATCCCTTCATACAGAGAGGAACGAGTTGAAATATGTTTTAATGATTCTGACAAAATAATTAAGAGTTATCTTATGCATGACCCCATATGAATAATTATGTTCCCCCCACAGCGCTCCGACGCCGTTTTCTCTTCACGTGAGGCCCTGCTTCTGGTCCGGGAGAGTCGGGCGGGGAGGAAGATCCGCGGATTTGTCCTGGATCCCGAAGATCCTCCGGGCAGTGGAGAAGGTGGATCCAGCCTTTACTTCTCCATCAGCTTTCTCAAAGTATGGTATGGACACTTTCTATCAAAATTGATATCGAAAGCATTTAAGCAGTAATAAAATAGAAAACTGGATATATTCAAAACGTGCTAGAAGCGCTCGTAAAATATTCCTGTTTTATAAACATGTACAAGTGAAATAAGATTACCCTATGCCATTACTTCGACTCGACATTTGGAGAGTTTTATTCCATGTTTATAGTTTGCATTATAATTTATGTATATTTACTTGAAAACGCCGAAGTGAATTGATAAATGAACTTACTTTTTTAAAGCGCAAACATTGTTCTCGACTGCACAGAGTGGGCCAAGCTCAAAGACACACTGCTGATGGAAGAGTAAGTAATTATCCTGGAAATGCATCGATGTTTTAATCGTCAGTATATAAATAATTGTCCGTCCTCTGCTGTAACAAGTATAACATAATAGGGATATATCTCTTTTAACTCATCTATATGAAGGATATATCTTTTGACAAGTGTTCCCTTTGTGTCCAGGTTGGCAGTAATGATATGAGTATCAAATGTCTTTAGGTTGAGTCATTAGTCACAGTGTCAGATAGTGACCAGGGGTCCGTCCACTAACCGATCTTAGCCCTAAGATCAATCGTAAGCCTATCTTCTATCATTGGCTAAGATCTGGCCCCCTGAACTCAGGAATACATTCAATGTAATTACTTACGATCATCTATCTTCTCATGCTCTCACTTCCTGAAAATGTTGATACTGAATTGTTCCCCTTTTCAATATCTATAGTATATAACTTTCTACATACGTCTGCGGTAGAGAAAAAATGCGGGGATTTGAGGAGGAACTTTCAAAATGATCCCAGCTAATTCCGAATGTGAAGGGATCTAAAATGTATTATTTCTCTGCAGCTGGCTTCTCCGCAGTTGTGCTAACCCTCCCCGCAGTTGTGCTAAACCTCCCCGCAGTTGTGCTAACCCTCCCCGCAGTTGTGCTAACCCTCCCCGCAGTTGTGCTAAACCTCCCCGCAGTTGTGCTAACCCTCCCCGCAGTTGTGCCAACCCTCCCCGCAGTTGTGCCAACCCTCCCCGCAGTTGTGCTAACCCTCCCCGCAGTTGTGCTAACCCTCCCCGCAGTTGTGCCAACCCTCCCCGCAGTTGTGCCAACCCTCCCCGCAGTTGTGCTAACCCTCCCCGCAGTTGTGCTAACCCTCCCCGCAGTTGTGCTAACCCTAACTATGTTGAGGAAGCACGGTAAGTTGAAGCATCATAGCGTGTGTTCAATATGACACAAGATATGAGAAAAAATACGTTTCATAAAAAATATATGTAAACAGAGTAACATTTGAAAATTAATAAAAGCAGTTGTAAGTATAATTATTTGTACTTGTACTTTCTGCTCGGTGAAATTGAAGTGATTAAAAATAGCAATAATTTAACGACGAAAGGTCATTTACTTGATTCATGCATCCCAAAAGCCATTTTAAATGTTCGTCAACGAAAGGATTTAATCTGAAAATAAGCCTTTCACACCCACAATGCGATTAGGCTTGGGTTGAAAATAAGAGTTTTCAATGTCGGTGAAGAAAAGTAAATTAAAAAAAATTAAATCCTCCATTCAAAACTCTCTGGCCCGGATACATGTAAAACACACATCTTCTCACTGAAATGGCCAAGCGTCAACAGCAATTAAATTAATCTTAACCCCAAATATTGACATCAACAGACCATGAATCTAAAGCCATTCCCATCTCCCTCTTGTGGCACATAACCATAGCATGATTTATTATTTCTGGTCTGTTCCTACTAACCGAGTCCAACCAAAGAAAACCTTGAAAGATTCTGCATAGACCAATCTAGGACATGAATTATGGGGCTGAAGAGGCACCAATTAATTAAATATTTTCAACATTGACCAAATGTTAACAAATAACTCCTTTTATTTGTAGCACGTAAATGTCAATTGCTATTCACCCAAAGAAGGAATGTGGTGACATCAAACAGACTGCGGCCCAGGGCATACCAACTCCATATCCTCTGGACACCACATCACAGAACAGGTGGGTAAATTCAACCATTAGTACACAGAAGTCGTCCATTTTCCTCCTATGGTTGATGTCAAGATATTTCCTGTAATGTATGCAGTGCAGCCATACAATGAATAATCTGGTTCTTTGTTTGCAGCAGTGGATTAAAGAAGGAGTACTAGGTCAACAAGCCTGCTAGCATACCAACACTGTGCCCGCTGGACACCGAATCTTATACTAGGTGGGTAAATACAACCGTTAGTACACAGAATTCGTCCATCCTCCTTTGGAACATGGTAAATGTTTCACACTTTCTGAAGTGAACCCTTACGGGGTTAGAGAGACAGTTCCATGAATGACCACATATTTCAAACTTCTAATATGAACGTCAATAAGACATTATTTTTAAAAAAGTCGCTACATACAACTTTTCTTGGTATGGTTTCGTAACATGGTCGATTTACAGGTATTTCCAGCTTTCTGAATTCGAGTCTTGTAGGGGAAGATTGACAATTTTCTAACTGACTGAAACCACTTCAAAATTCTTTTATGAAACTTCTTTCAGTTAGACGTTGTAAAATAATGATTAAACTGAACCTTATTTGTTTTCAGTATTGAGAATACTATTGCCGGGAACATCAAGAAACAGAGGTGTTTGTTCCATCTACACTGGTTGAGGGTGATGCATCTCATAACATGTGAGTTAATAAACAAAGAAATTGCCCCATATGCATTGAGACTGGGGTTATGAAGGCAAACAAGAGAGTTGGATTGGTCAAGAAAACAAAAGCAGTAAGTAGAAGAGAGAATATACATTATAAATAACCAACAAGTACATTTAGCAATTAACAAGCAAGATAATCATCTCACTATGGCGAATCGTAAATGGAACGTTGTATATCTACCGTTTCATACCACTCTGTGTTGCTGTTTCCTAACATAGAGACATTATTTCAGTAGTCTTGTTATCTGGTACAAAACTAAACCAATTCATCTGATTCCCCTGTGAGACATAAACTCTTCCAATAAAGAATACTATTGTGAAATCGTGTACCTCCTTGGTGACATGAGAACAGTTCTGAAAATCTGTTAAGCAGTCTGATTAAAATCGGCCCTTTTTCGAGGAATTAAATCTGCAAAATAGTTCATATCGGGATACGAACTTATTCTACAGATTCCTCACCTGGCAAGGTGGTAATATTTTGCAACGTTTATTCCTCGGAAGCTTTCTATTTTAATCATTTTAAGATGCACACCAATTTGGGTCTTGATAATTCCAAAATAACTTCATATAGAAACAAGTGGAACACACATGGTATCTAATGTTTATAGCTTTCTAGATTGTGATTTTTAACATTTATATACTATATAAAACATGCATAAAATATCCAAAGTGGATTCCAATTGTTGCAATTTACCAATTAAAGATTCTGTGGTAAGCTGTTGGTAAGTCAATGTTGGCGATAGTTGCCTTTCTCTGAGGGCATGGGTCCGAATCCCGCATGGGACTCGGCACGAAAAAGTACAAGAATTTGTACTATTGAATATGGTGTTATCCCAAATATAACCATGTTACACTTTAAAGGGGAGTAGCACGTTTTTTGGCTCAAATAAGTCGATGAAATGTATTTGAAAAATAATTTCACCAATCGTAAAACACCCTTCTCTCTTCAGAAAATCAAGTTAAAAATGAGTATACATGGCTCAGTAAAGCCATGATGATCGTTTTTGTCATTCGAAATAATAAAATGTGTTCACAATAAAATGGCCGCCATGCAATTTTTGCTTTATACGCAACAGTGTTATCACTACTACAGATACTTGGTTTGTGTTATAGGATGTTTTACCCTCTATAATACATTTAAATGGCACAAACTATCATTATAAATAGGAAATTTGAAAAAATAAATTTAGCAAAAAACGTGCTACTGCCCCTTTAAGATTCGTAAGATTGAGGGTCCGGCTATGTATAAAGTTTAAAGTGAGTAAAAAGTGTTCTGTTTCTGTTAACAGTTCTTCGCACGACTTGGTCGATCTCTCGGAGGCTGCCTGTGCTGCGGGCGAAGACGGGGTTAATGTATCACGACGTCATTCTGGGTTTCAGGGTATTGACTGGTCGACTATTTTCTAAAACTATCAACATAATATTATGAACAAAACAATTGCAACACAAGTATTGTTAAAGACGTCATTTAATTATCATCCCATCATGACCGAATTGAAAATAACTTTAGCTTTTTGTTAACAGCTTGTCTAATATTAAAAACAATTCAAATCTTGAAAATTGAATATATGAAAAGCTCTTGAGAGAGAACCAATGCGTGTGCAAGATATGGTTGTGTGAGATTGGTGAGGAGGGAGGGGCGCACAGGGGGAGGGGGAGAGAGTGAGAGCAGAGTTGAAGGAGGGGGGAGGGAGTGACTCACCCTGACAGAAACACTTCATACAGCACATCCTACACAGCATATGAAATCATCCAACGAACTGACGAGTACAAGGGGGAGATCACTCTGTGCAGTGGTTACGTGCAATCTGGCGAGGATCCGAATCTGAAGATTGTTTTATGCAAACCAGGGATTTATCCAGATTGTGGATTAGTGAACTTCAGATTTTGATGATTTCCAGATTATACGTAGCATAAATACTGTACTTTGTGATCAAACACGTAAACAATAAGACATCACTTTGCATGCATGCATGCATTTCAAACAATCGCCACAGTACATCATGACATTGAGTTACTGGTTTTCGTCATTAGAGAAGAACTTCATACCGAATTAGACAACATGTTAAGTTAAATCTGTATAACCCATTAGGAAACTGAATGGTCGGCCAGTCAACAGCCTGTTTATTGATCCACGTGGTTTTGTCCTACTGTATCAATTTTCCCGAAATACCCCATGAATTAATTTGGATTAAAACCTCGTTCAAATCTTTATAAAAATGTAAATTTATTTTTTTAAAGAAATTACGTTATCATTATCCTGTCGTAAATTTAGATCTGGTCAAATAGTTGTTTTAAAAATGTCAAATAGCTATAGCGAATTTGAGTTAAATGTCACCATTTACTCTCTAAAATTGTGTTGTGTTATAAAACAGAGCAACAATTAAGATTCAGCTTGTGTAGCATGTCATTTAATGTCATAACACCTTGGTAACATCTCCATGTTGTGTTCATTATGATCTTACCCAAGAGGACATCTAGATTATTCTGTCCGTGAAGATCTCAGGCATTGTAAATCCATGGTTACAGAGAAAATATCTTTGCACAAAATAAATCTACGTTGAAACCAAATTGATGCATTTTATCTTTTATAACTCTCATGTCTGATGGTGTCATTCGATTTTCACAGCTCTTAAACGAACATAATGTGGTTCTGAGTGGAACTATAGGGTCTATAGCCAAATTAACATATTTTTTCGTGAGGTTAGGTGAGTTGTGATTTAAAGCCGCTTTCAAGAGTATTTCACTTATATCGCGGCTGCTAGTACTATGACAGGAAGAAAGCCCGCAACGCCTGGCTATGCACTGCGGTGAAACCTGCGAGCAGCGGCTGGAACTAGCGAACCATGGGTGGTACTGCGCTGAAATTCAGTGTAGCATTGCACCCAAACCTTACTGCGTGTAGAACAGTTCTCTACTGCAAACAAAGTTGCCGTGTCCCTGGCGGGATTCGGACCCCGGTATTTTTTTCGTAAGGGTCCAGTCATTCTCTTCCTTCAGAGTACTCCCTTCAGTTCCTAACCTCTGTTGTTTTACGTTTGAAATCGAGGGCAGAAAGGGAGTGTCCTGATCGGTTGCAATCGTTTAATGTGTTTTTCTCGAAATATGCTATTTGGATTTGTGAAAACTATTGATCATAAACATGCATATAAATAAAGAAGACCAAATCAGAGACAAATACCAAACTAATTTTTTTGTGTTATTTACATCAGTCATATTCGAAGGAAATATGCTAATGAGCAAGACCCTTAAGAGTAAAATCCTTGGATCTTGGAAGTCTTTGTCGACTGAAAGATGAGTTTTCGTTGGTTAAGAAGCAGGGCTACAGAATGAGATTCCGCTTTCCTCCACTAGCTATGGGACTTGCTCTCGATTTCAAGCGATGTAGAACAGAGGTTAGGAAATCTGAAGGGAGTAACCTCTGGGAATGGGGACCCGTGGGTTCGTTAACAAATGTTAATATCTCTTTGAAATAATTAGTTTAACTGAAAACAAGCGGTAGGGTCTGCTGAGCTGGAACCATCTTAATTTAGATAAATGAAAAAATAAATAAATTAATTATTTATCTTAATGTAGGGTCATAATATAATAGTATAGTTATAATGCGCACTTATCCATGCACAATGCATGCTCAAGACGCTACACAATTACGTATTTACCATATTTAAAGTGCATTTTGTCATAAGAATAACATTTCCAATTGTGTTGCCTTAATAATGTATATTACATGTTTACCCACTTCGTCAATTGTAGATTTCTTACTCTCTTCTGCATAATTTGTGTTATGTATTTTAGCCTTGTCAAATAGTTGTTGATTACGTGGAGAGGGCTTCTATAAGTTTCACAACTTGTGCCCAATCCATTTCTCAAATGAATAAAATATGTTTTCAATCAATCAATCAAAACACAATTATTACCCTGAAGGAATAGTACTTTCGGTGCCGCCTATGAAGCGCTCCGCGAGACCATATAGGACCATGTCCAGGTACCCATTTGTACAGCTTGGTGAACTAAGTGCAATGTGGATGAAGTGCCTTGCCCAAGGACACAACACAGTATAAGACCCAGGAACCACAGGCCCTCGGGTCATTGCTTTTCTCACTATTAAATAATAAATAAAAAAAAGTTTGAGATGACCCCCCGATTTTTACGCCCTCAGAATGTATTAGTGTAGAAAAGGCCGGACACTTGGTTTGACCCCACTCGTCTTCGAGGCCGCGCGCTACGCTCACACGGCGTGTAATCGATTAAAACTTTATACAGACATTTACTTGGATGATTTACCTATCGATCAACATTCAAGGAACCTACCACCTCTTTATTGGCATTTCTACAAGTCGACCGAAAGCCCTTTTTCACTCTCAACGTACTGATGTGTACACAAATGGCGACGGGGATGTGGTCGAAGCGAGCGCTCTGATTGGTCCACGCTTATAACCTTACATGTCGTTATCAATTTTCAGTTGCAAGGGAGATAACTCTTACTCACTATGCACGACCGTTTCCCTTTTAAATAGATTATAGAGTAAAATAACATAATATATCTCTTTATCATAAAACACATACTATATTCCACAATTATAATACAATGATTTTATTATCATATTTCTAGACACTTATTAAAGGCGCTGTAGCACGTTTTTTTATTTATTTTTTCAAATTTCCCGTTTAAAATGATAGTTTATGTGATTTATATTCACTTTAGAGGGTAAAACATCTTCTTACACAAACCAATTAGCCGTAGTGGTAATGACGGTGTTGCGTATAAAGCAAAAATTACATGGCGGCCATTTTATTGTGAACACATTTTATTATTTCGAATGACAAAAACGTTTCCCATGGCGTGACGGAACCATGTACACTCATTTGTAACATGACTTTCCGAAGAGAGAAGGGTGTTTTACTATTGGTGACATTATTTTTCAAATACATTTCATCGACATATTTGAGCGAAAAAACGTGCTACAGCGCCTTTAAAGTTTCGAATGTGCATGGCCAACACTCTTAATGAAAATGTACACTAAGGCTACAAGACTATGTGGCTACAAAGCATATCTGAATATGACAACTGAGGATGCTTAGAAGCAATGGTAAAGAGGTAGTGTTCAAGTTATCACACTAGTCCAGTAGCCGAAGACAAGAGAAACGGATTTTGAAAATGTGAATCATGACTCGTTCAAACGATAATCATTCTGAATGATTATCGTTTGAACGAGTCATTAACATTCAAGGATGATACGATCATGTTGATATAAATCGACTAATCTAATTCTTGCAATCTGTAATATAACGTCATTCGCCAGAGAATTTTTTTATCTACAACATGGCATATGTTAAATAATTTTCATATCACGACAATGTATTTCAATTTGGTTTCAAAGAGAAGTATCACTTCGACTAGCGCGCGCTACGGGTATCTGACGTATATAAATAGAGTCCCCTTTTTTGCGTAATACGTACTACACACACAGCAAGCGCTTTCGAAGCGTGAAGGCTCGTCTCTAGCGCAAGTCGCCATAACAACCCATGTGCTGCACGTGCTTCACGCGTCGCTCTTGCAAAGTACCCTTGTCACACATTACTGAATGTGACGATTGCTTTACAAACTATGTTTCTAAATGTCCTGAGAATATATATATATATTTTTTTATATATATTTTTAATATATTATTTCCTGTTTAATGTTCTTTTTATTCAGATAAGACCAGCAAATTATGACAAAATTTTACTCTCATTAATTATAAAATTCAAGCAAAATACCTAGTTGGGTAAAACAATTATTCCAATATCTTTAGCAAATACATAATTAAATGAAATGGTAAATAAATAACCATCAGAAAATTATATATTTCGATTTCTTTCATTGCTCATATTTTTTTTATTCTTTCGTGTCTTTGTTTATTGTGTGTGAGCTAGACCATAATGCTTTGCGCTTGAAAATAATAGACTGGATCTATATTTAGACTGGAAAACACCTTTACTAATTAATGCAATTTCTCGGCTTATTTTAAGTTGGAAAAATTAGGGAAAAATTAAGTGTATTTATTTCACGGAGATAGATTTTTGGAGAAATTTTGATATTTTCATCAACATCCGTGATGGCTCTTTAATACTCTTTAACTTTCTATGTTTTGTCTGTTTCAAAATATATTTTGAAACATTAGGAAATCACCATTCCTGCTATTTTATACTGCGCTGAGAATGTCAAGAAATAGAAAACAATGAAGGCCCTTGGGTCATTGCTTTTCACTCCAATATTACATTTTTTTTTAAAACGCTATAACCATGCACAGTCGACAAAATGGACCCAGAACAATTTCATTGTTTTCGAAGTCATGTAAATTGTCAGATTCAGATAAATCCTTGTAGCCACATAGCCTTGTAGCCTTAGCGTATATTTTCATTGAGAGTGTTGACCATGCACATTCGAAACTTTAATAAGTGTCTAGAAGTATGATAATAAAATCATTGTATTATAATTGTGGAGTATAGTATTTGTTTTATGATAAAGAGATATATTATGTTATTTTACTCTATAATCTATTTAAAAGGGAAACGGTCGTGCATAGTGAGTAAGAGTTATCTCCCTTGCAACTGAAAATTGATAACGACATGTAAGGTTATAAGCGTGGACCAATCAGAGCGCTCGCTTCGACCACAACCCCCGTCGCCATTTGTATACACATTAGTACGTTGAGAATGAAAAAGGGCTTTCGGTCCACAGGGGCTTGTATTGCTGAAAATAAACAGTCCCTAGGTCCAATACTTCGACACGATACACCCATACTTATAAATAAAGTATAGGTGTATCGTGTCGAAGTATTGGACCTAGGAACTGTTTGTTTTCAGCAATACAAGCCCCTGTGGTGTGAGCGTAGCGCGCGGCCTCGAAGACGAGTGGGGTCAAACCAAGTGTCCGGCCTTTTCTAGACTAATACATTCTGAGGGCGTAAAAATCGGGGGGTCATCTCAAACTTTTTTTTATTTTTTATTTTTTTTTTAATTTTTAAATAGTGTGAAAAGCAATGACCCGAGGGCCTGTGGGCAATAGCACGTTTTTTTGCAAATTTTATTTCTTCAAATTTCCCATTTATAATGATTAAGTTTATGTCATTTGAGTTTTCTTAAGAGGTTGAAATTTTTTATTACACAAACCAAGTATCCGTAGTGGTAATAACAGCTACGTGTTGCGCATAAAGCAAAAATTACATGGCGGCCATTTTATTGTGAACACAATTTATTAATTTGAATGACAAAAACAATTTCCATGGCTTTACCGAACCATGTAGCCTACACTCATTTTAAATCTTCAGTTTGTGTGTCTGTGTTCTTAGTATCAAAAGTGGTCATTTCAGAGGATGAGATACACACAGTTAATTATTTTGGGAGAAAACGTGGTCTAATTAAAATCTCTCTACACGACATGTCTCGAAATACTACTTATATAAGACATTTAACTTTCAGTTGCATGTTAAGCTATCACTTAATCGTGTAAATTACAAACATTGGCAGAACCTGTCTTCCCAAAACCAGTGACAAACGTGGTCATCTCAGAGGATGATATAGCTATTTACTGTATGGGGAATACAGCTCTTTACATAAATTATCTTTAAAAGACCTATATCTGGAAATATTAGTTATGATACACATTTTACCTCCATGATGGGATGTTAAACAAGCACTCAATCTTGTAAATTATAAACTTGGGTGGAAAATTATATAGGAAGAAACTGGGGTCTAGTTTAGATCGTTTGACATGCCATATATCTCGGAATATTACCTGTAGTAACAATTATTCTTTCCTATCGCTCAAATGTACCAAATATCATCTTTGTTCAAACAGGTATTCCAACAATTGGTTATATAGACAGGAGAAAGGAGAAGAACAGAAAGGATGTTTGCTTTTATTCGTTTTACAACTATCTTGGATTATTACTAACATTTACTATTTCCTTTACATTTTATTCATTTTTAGCTCATCTGGCCTGAAAGGCCCGATGGGCTTATGGCATGGCATGGTGTCTGAAATTTTGTGTGCAGACTCCTTGGCTAATGGGGATTCTAAATTGTAGATTTCGTGACCCCGTGACCTCATTGGGGTCACAGGGGTTACAACCTTAAATACCTATTTTCATCTTCTTCTCCAGTTCCAAAAGGTCTAGAGAGCTGGAAAATTGAGTGCAGACTCCGTGGCTAATGGGGATTCTAAATTGTAGATTTCATGATCCTGCGAACCCAAATATAGATCACAGAGGTCATGACCTGAAAAGCTGTCTTCATCTTAAGATTTTATGTGCTGTTCAAAGGGAGGTAATTTAAAAGAAACAACATGCAGTGATGAATTAAATCTTCAAGTGTGTCTTTATTTGTAGTGGATTTTATCTCTGGCCTTAAAGATTGATCAGAGGGGCAAGGACCTTAAGACCTATTTCATCTATTTCCTATTTGTTGTACCTCTCACCTAGAAGTTGACATTTTGAATTAGTTAATGTATATATAGCTTGATGAGCTATTTTTATTTCCTTGAAATAGTTTAAAACATCAATATCAGTGGATGAGATATATATTCTGACGTTCAAAATAAACTTCCCACTTTTAAAAAATCGTACGAATCGAATCCAAACAAGTTTCACAAACGTTTCCAGCCTGAAAACATTCGCCAAAACACAATAAGGGTATATAGGGCGAGCATTGCGTTGAACAGCTCAAGAAGTCCGAGAAATTCAAAAAAATGGTAAAATGTGTTTTTCGTGCCTCAAACAAATTGCACGTGCTCAATGTTGAAATAAAAGGCTTTCTCTTATCATACGACTTGCCAGTTACAAAAAGCACAGGAAAAAAATGCCACGGTTATCGGCCGAACAACCTGAGAGAGCTATTGGCATGATGGAAATGGGAGTTTCACAGACCCATATAGCGAGGACGTTCGGCTGTTCCAGACGAACGGTGTATGCACTTTTTACACGCTATCGTTTGGCAGGCACAACTCGCGACAGGCCAAGGACAGGAAGACCTAGGGTCACAACTCAACGAGAAGAGCATCTTATGAGGGTTATTCACCTTCGCAATAGATTTGTAACGGCGACGTCGACCGCAGTTACAGCCCTCGGGCACCGTATCAGCCGATGCACTGTCGCCCGACGTCTTCGTGCTATGGGTATCAGGGCTTATCGTCCCCTCCGTGGAATTGCTCTGACGATTAGACATCGACAGGCACGACTTCGTTGGGCAAGGACTGCCCGACGTTGGCAGTAACGTCAATGGCAACGTGTGCTGTTTTCCGACGAAAGTCGATTCAGACTTCATCATGCCGACGGGAGAATCCGTGTATACCGAAGAAGAGGAGAGCGACCTGGGTGCGTCCAAGAGTACTACCCCCATTGGCAAGGTGGTGTCATGATATGGGGCGGCATTTGCGGTGACCAGACAACTCAGTTAGTGATAGTAAATGGTAACCTGAATGCACAGAGGTATCGAGACGAGATTCTTAATCCAGTTGTAGTGCCATTTTACGTGGACAGGGCCAAGGAACCATTCTGCAGCATGACAACGCAAGGCCCCATACAGCTCGAATTGTTCAGGACTACCTTGCCAACAACAATGTTCAGGTTTTGCCATGGCCGGCATGTTCCCCGGACATGAATCCAATTGAACACGTATGGGACCATATGGACAGACAGCTGTGAAACCTCCAAAACCCTCCAGCTAATAGAAATCAGCTTGAACAGGCCCTTTCTGACATATGGCGTCAGATCCCTCGTGACGTCATCAGAAGACTGACGACATCCGTTAGACGACGTGTATTAGCATGCATGGACACACACACGATACTGATCACCAGAATAACCAGAAATGGCAGCATTTGAAGACTTTCAATAACCTGATTATTGCCATAAACTTTTAAAAACTGTATTTTTGAACCCCACCTATCTTCACGACACGTTTTGTTGATGATTCGTTGTGTTCTTTGAGTAACCCTTTGTATGATCTTATGAACAATGATGAAGTATTCAAATACACTAATCAAAATATCTGTATTCGAGTTTGTGTTTCTTTTACAGGCCTTCAAATTGAGTGGGAAGTTTCTTTTGAACGTCAGTATACATTGGTTATATATGGCGGAGACGGGGATCTATTTTAAATCGTTTTAGATTACATAAATTTCGCTATATGACTTATGTGATATGTTTTCCTGACAGTGTACATCTTAGACAACCAATCAATATAAACTATGGCAAACCCAATGTAAAAAGTGGTAATCTCAGTGGATGAGATATAGATATATATGTGATATATTTTCCTGACAGTTCACATGTGAGACGAAGTTTCAATGCTATTTAAAATTACCTTGGCAAAACACGACCCCCTAAAACCACTTTTTAAAGTGGTCATCTCAGTGGATGAGATATGTAAATTGGTTATATATGGCGGAGACAGGGGTCTATTTTAAATCGTTATAAATTAAATATATCTCGCAATATTACTTATGTGATATATTTGCCTGACAATTTACATAATAAACAAGCTTTCAATCGTATTGAATATAAACTTTGGCAAAAAGACAACCCCCAAACCACTGTTGAAAGTGGTCATCTCAGTGGATAAGATATAGACATTGGTTATATAGGTGGAGACAGGGGTCTATTTGAAATCGTTATAGAATATATAATATTTCACAATATTACTTATGTGATATATTTTCCTAACAGGTTACATAACAAACAGGCTTTCAATCGTATTAAATATAAACTTTGGCAAAAAAACGACCCTCCAAAACCAATGTGAAAAGTGGTCATCTCAGTGGATGAGATATAGACATTGGTTATTTAGGCGGAGACAGGGATCTATTTTACATCGTTTTATATTACATATACCTCAGAATATGACTTATGTTAACTATTTCCCTGAAAGATTACATCTTTCACAAACTTTCGATCATATTAAATTTTAACTTTGGCCGAAAACTATCCCCCTAAACCAATGTGAAAAGTGGTCATCTCAGTGAAAATAGACCATTTCTCAGCCTATATATAAGCAATGTCTATATCTCATCCACTGAGATGACCACATTGGAAACTGATATTTGAAGATTGTTCTCCGCCAAAGTTTGTATTTTATAGGTTTTAATATCTGTCGATGATAAACTCACGGGCAAAAGAAACATCCTCTTGCGTTTTCAACCTATAAATAATAAATAACAAAACACTTGTAAATTCCAACATTTAATATGATTAACATGGTGTATATTCATCATAATGAAAGAATTTGTTAAACACAAATACACTTTTGTACCGTTTTACAAGCAGATTCGTTGACTAGGGGTGTATTGTCCGGTATTCGATCACCTGTCGCAGCATGGAGCACATTGCTTAGTCACCAAAACGTCCTAATATCGGGTGTGCCCCCCTCGTGATGCAAGAAGTGACGCAACACGACGTCGGACAGAGGTTGTCAGTCGCCTAATCACACGAATAGGGATCTGGCGCCATTCTTCCTGCAAAGCACGACTCAAGTCCTGTCCTGTCAATGGAGCCTGTTGACGTTGTCGAACACGGCGCCCGAGGTAGTCTCACATACCGTATACCGGGAAATTTTCGTGGTTGGAAATTTTCGTGGTTGAGGACTCAAAGACCTTTCGTGGATTTTTATTTTCGTGGTTCAGACGTTGTCAAAAAATTACATTTTCGTGGATTTTTATTTTCGTGGTTGAAGTTATCCAAATACAAATTTTGAAATCGTTTGTTTGTGTTTGTGTTCCTTTGTCTTTGTCACACTCTGTTGAACATGAACTACGACCGGATGCATTGTGTTGTGACACGTGTTAAGCTCCACTAATTATGTTGTGAACAATTGTTCAAGTACCGTAGCTGGTAGAACTCCATTTGTATATATAGAGAGATAATTTGTTTATTAACGTATCATTGTATACAATGACGAGTGTCAATCCCACTTCGCTACCAATTAAGTAGAGTTATCAACGTATATATTTACAACTATCAATAAACGACAAACTGAATTAGAGCTTTTATTAGCAGTTGTCAGTGAATAGCACTGAAATCTGCGCATGCGCTATTCTTAAAAACAGCTCGATGGTTCGTACAGTGAGTGGTGGAGATATTTTTAATGAAATTCATCGGTATGTTCTATCGGCGACATATCCGGTGATCTTGCTGGCCAGGGTAAAACATGTACATTGATCGTGTCTAGAAAGTTCCTTGTGATGACAGCAGTGTGAGGCGTGGCGTTGTCATGTTTGAACATCGTTCTTGGGTTATGGCGGACGAAAGGAACAACGACGGGTTGCAGAACCTCATCAATGTACCGGCGTGCAGTCAGATTACCAGCAACCAGATACGTCTTCCGGTTCCCACAAATCCCTCACCAAACCATGACACTTCCGCCTCCATAAGGTTCAACGTCTACGACGCAACAACGTGACGTTCGCTCATACCGCCGCCTGTAGACACATACCCGGTCGTCGGGCTTGTTGAGCTGGAACCTGCTCTCGTCGGTGAAAAGCACTCGGCTCCTATGTCGCTGCTGCCATTGTCGAACGGTTCTCACCCAAGCCAGTCTTCGACGTCGAATTTGATGCGTTAACGTCATCCCTTTGAACGGTCGATAGGCTCGGATTCCGTGATGACGCAGTCGTCTGGTCACTGTCCATCTGCTGATTCGATGATGTCACGGTGAGGAATCTGTTCCTCAGGTGAAGCAGCCGTAAATGTCTGTCTTCGTTGGGGGTGGTCACCTTCGGTCTGCCGCTCCTTGGCCTGTCTGCTGCCCTGCCAGTCTGCTTGTAACAACCAGTGTTCCAATTGTTCGCTTCGAACAGTTCATGATTCTGGCGACATGGTCGTGTGTAGCGCCTAGTCGAAGCATTCCGATTGCTCGCTCTCTCTGCTCTGACGTTAATCTTGGTATGTTCTTCGTGTCAATCTGCTGACCAAGAACAATTTGATGGCTGTTTTATACCCCACAATCATACGGGTATTTTTCTGTACATGCGGGAACTTCGCTGATTTAAGTCATTTTCCCATGCACTATTGTGGTCAAGTCATCAAATTGAGTGTTCAGGCGACCTGTTACTGAGAGTGAGCTACAAATGTATGTTCACGGTCATTAAATAGAAAATGACAAATAAAAATATTTTGGGTTTTTTTCTTTTGCACGTGAGTTTATATAAACCATATAATATAGTTAATACGTGTGGGCGGGATAGCGCAGTGGTTAGCGCGTTCGGCTTCGGTCCGCCAGGGGCACGGCAACTTTGTCTCCAGTAGAGAACTGTTTTACATGCAGTAAGGTTTGGGTGCAATGCTGCACTGATTTTCAGCATAGTGCCACCCATGGTTCGCTAGTTCCAGCCGATGCTCATAGGTTTCACTGCAATGCATAGTCACATGGCGGATTTTCTCCCTGCCATAATACTAGCAGCCGTGATATAAGTGAAATACTCTTGAAAGCTTAGGGGTTGTGGGATGTGAGGATTACGGGAGACTACCCTAAGTAACCCTAACTGCAGTGGGTAAGATGGACAACTATCAGCACACTGTGTCCTGCTCCATGACTGTGTAAAATAGAGCCTTTAATGCAGTCTAAATCCTTATTCTAGATAAACTGAATACTGGAACTGGTAGTATTGAAAACTATATAATCATAAGGATGAAGATACAATAATGTTTAACATTTCACAGACTTAAATTTAGTATAATGTATCATTAGTGCATCAATGTATCTTACGAATAAAATCGTTAGATGCAGCCACATCACCAAGATATGTATAATGTGAAGTTGTGAACTATAATTTTCAACCTACTAGCCATATGACGTAATGCTTGAAACCACCTTTCTAAACCGTATCACCCGGTACGAGGGACTCACAAGATTATAAGTCCCCCCGGAAGGGTTAACTTTACAAAGACCTCTCTGACGAAAGTGCGTCCACAAACACCCGTGGTATGTGAACTAACATTTTAGCCTACTGCGTCACCGAGGTAGATATGGAGGTATGTAAGCAACTTAAATACCGTGGCTGTAAACGGTCGTAAACAATGATTTTATGAGCGACTCTATCTACCAGGGATCTTCGCGATATTTCAAACTTTTAGACTTATAAAAGGTTGATAATATAGAGAAACCATTCAACTTCGGATATAGTAAGGTTGTAGACTCTGGGAAAATCGTTTTTTTTCTTCCTATCAGGGTTCACATTATCGCCATATCCTCGGTATCATGGCCTCTCCTTAAAATAGCTGAACGTAGTTTAGTCCACACATAACTCTTAATGCTTGCTAACCCAACTGAGGATGAGTCGCCTTAAAAACTCTATTAGAAAAAGTATGCCATCCAAAGTTTCATAAAAGTTTTTAGAAAGTACGTTTATACACTCATATGTTTCATTAAAGTAATTTTTTTGTAAAAAAGTTTAAAAAATAAGAACAAAAGTCCGTATCCTTAGTTCAGATTTCATATTTCTTTTCTTCAATATATAATAAAACTGAACCTTGTATCTCATTTAAAATTACCATACTTTGGTTAATGCGCATGGGGAATTTTCCTGGTTCAACATTCAACTTACGGTTACAAGACAGTAGGACAGATTACTTCTGAAATAGCAGAGTCGCTTAGAATAAAGATGTTTTTAGATTCTCGTCCCTCGAATTATATCCTTTTTGTATTGCAGGAAAGATGAATAATTAATAAACATAATTCGATTGAACTGAAACCCTGATCGAAATTAGAATTCTAATGTTCATCGTTCATTCAGATTTTGTCTTTATTCGACTTTTTATGATGTATAAACCAACAACTGTTTTGTTTTCAAATGCAAATTTATTTCAAAACGAAATATACGGATACGTTCGTCCAACTACTTTTGATGGAGCTGTTCTACTAGTCCCCCGGATCCACCACGACCTGCACCCTGGTCCGAGGGAGAACTCTGCAAAATGATGTGGATTCATATTAATCCCGAGTACCCCTGTCCAGCTGCTGCAAAACAAACAATACAAATATTCAATCAAGTCAATGTTAGGTCCCCCTGCCCTTTCTATTTAACTAAAATATCAGTTCAAATCAATTATATTTCCCCTATCCCCTCGCTGTGACTAAAATATCAGTTCAAATAAATTATCTGCAGCTGATTATTAAGTGATTAAAATATATATCCAAGACTTAGTTACTTGTGTTTCCAGCGTTCCTCCACTGTGTTTAGAATATCAATTCAAGTCAATTATATTTTCCTGGTCCTTTCACTGTGACTAAATATCAATTCAAATCTAATAATTTTTTTATTGTCCTTTAACCGAGATTAAAATATAAATTTCAGTCAATTATCATCCCTTTGTGCTTTCACTGCGACTAAAATATCAATTCAAATCAATTATATTTCCCTTGTCCTTTCACGGTGACTAAATAATTAGTAAATATCAATTAAAATCAATTATGTTGTCTTGTCCTTTCACAGAGATTAGAATATCATTTTAAGTAAATTATATTTCCCTTGTCCTTTCACTGTGACAAAATATCAATTCAAATCAATTGGGTTTCTTGTCCTTTCACTGTGACTAAATATCAATTCAAATCAATTGTGTTTCTTGTCCTTTCACTGTGACTAAAATATCAATTTAAATCAATTGTGTTTCTTGTCCTTTCACTGTGACTAAAATATCAATTCGAATCAATTGCGTTTCTTGTCCTTTCACTGTGACTAAATATCAATTCAAATCAATTGCGTTTCTTGTTCTTTCACTGTAACTAAATATCAATTCAAATCAATTGTGTTTCTTGTCCTTTCGCTGTGACTAAATATCAATTTAAATCAATTGCGTTTCTTGTCCTTTCACTGCGACTAAAATATCAATTCAAATCAATTATATTTCACTTGTCCTTTCACGGTGACTAAATAATTAGTAAATATCAATTCAAATAAATTATGTTTTCTTGTCCTTTCACAGTGATAAGAATATCAGTTTAAGTAAATTAAATTTCCCTTGTCCTTTCACTGTGACTAAATATAAATTCAAATCAATTGTGTTTCTTGTCCTTTCACTGTGACTAAATATCAATTCAAATCAATTGTGTTTCTTGTCCTTTCACTGTGACTAAATATCAATCAAATCAATTGTGTTTCTTGTCCTTTCACTGCGACTAAAATATAAATTCAAATCAATTGTGTTTCTTGTCCTTTCACTGTGACTAAATATCAATTTAAATCAATTGTGTTTCTTGTTTTTTCACTGTGACTAAAATATAAATTCGAATCAATTGTGTTTCTTGTTCTTTACTGTGACTAAATATCAATTTAAATCAATTGCGTTTCTTGTCCCTTCACTGCGACTAAAATATCAATTCAAATAAATTATGTTTTCTTGTCCTTTCACAGTGATTAGAATATCATTTTAAGTAAATTATATTTCCCTTGTCCTTTCACTGTGACTAAATATCAACTCAAATCAATTGTGTTTCTTGTCCTTTCACTGCGACTAAAATATCAATTCAAATCAATTGCGTTTCTTGTCCTTTCACTGTGACTAAATATCAATTCAAATCAATTGTGTTTCTTGTCCTTTCACTGTGACTAAATATCAATTTAAATCAATTGCGTTTCTTGTCCCTTCACTGCGACTAAAATATCAATTCAAATAAATTATGTTTTCTTGTCCTTTCACAGTGATTAGAATATCATTTTAAGTAAATTATATTTCCCTTGTCCTTTCACTGTGACTAAATATCAATTCAAATCAATTGTGTTTCTTGTCCTTTCACTTGGACTAAAATATCAATTCAAATCAATTGTGTTTCTTGTCCTTTTACTGCGACTAAAATATCAATTCAAATCAATTGTGTTTCTTGTCCTTTCACTGCGACTAAAATATCAATTCAAATCAATTGTGTTTCTTGTCCTTTCACTGCGACTAAACTATCAATTCAAATCAATTGTGTTTCTTGTCCTTTCACTGCGACTAAAATATCAATTCAAATCAATTGTGTTTCTTGTCCTTTCACTGCGACTAAACTATCAATTCAAATCAATTGTGTTTCTTGTCCTTTCACTGCGACTAAAATATCAATTCAAGTCAGTTATGGTTCCCCTGCCCCTTCATTTCGACTCAAATATCATTTCCTGTCAGTTGTGTTTCCGCTGTCACTTCATTGTAACTAGAAAATCACAAACCTTTTAAGACAATATTTAAAATATATGTCATCCAACATTAGTTACTATAATATGTCATTTCACATGTACACAGTTATCGTTTATCGGTCACATCTATAAGATCTTTAACAAAACAATTGTTAAAAAATATAAATCGTTAAGCTCATACCCGGCGTGTTCTAGCCATTTCATTTCTCTCTTCATATCGGGCCCCTTCGGCCGAGTTGACTGCATCCACATGAACACCGGCTGAAAATAAATCAATCGGTTGAATTCTTCCTTAAGAGGGTAGAAGTTTGTAAATACCATGTTAATGAAAACAAACAAATATTATAAAACGGAGAGAATAGAAATCCAGATATGTCTCTTCATTTTCATAAACCGATCGCAATGTGTTACTGTAGAACATAATCTCTATTTATTACAGGTGCATCCATTGTGTTTCATGATATTTCATTTGGCTTTAATATGGTCAAAACATCATATGTGCTGATTTCAGTTCAAATAATTTCACCCGACTTGCATATTTATCCCCAATCGTCAAATACATCATAATTACTAGTTTCCAGTGGAAATCGAGCAACATCATTATACATATCCAGAAACCGAAATTAGACGTCCAATATGTACAGTTGTTATAAATTTGTCATTTTGTCTGTTGAAAATAAGTTTCCGAAATTACGTTTGACTTATTAACGTGGGTCAATCGCGGTTCGTAGTCGGTTTTCGATCAGAAATCACGAATTCCGAGTGAGAGCCAGATGCTTGTCTTTAAGGATGCCCACGAAGCCGGGGCTATGGACCACTCTCACTGCCACATACAGTACAAACTGATCATGAAGATGAACTCACCCACTGCGCAGGAGACGGTCATCATCAGAAGAGTTGCCAGCAGGATCACGTTCATCTTGGAGGTCATCGCTGTAGATGTGGCGATTGTCTCTGATCCATCCCTTTATATACAGTTTTACATCCTTTGGAGTCTTTTGATTTTAGAATCAGATTCACAACATCTGTGTTGAATAACTATCTGTGTCGATACACACGAATAACTGTTCAAAATCAAAAAGAATTGTCCACGCATCACACGGCTCGAGTAATGGACTGGTGAATAAATAAATTAATTCAAATTGTAAATTATCTCATCTGCATAATATGCATATAAAAAGGCCATGTCAACTCCAGCTGCTTCGAGAAGCTTTGTTTTTGTTTGGACATTGGTTGAATGAATGACTGATGTTTTTATCTCCTCTAGATTAAAAATATAATATGACGTACATTTACTCATTAGTTATTCACAACCACATACATGTATTTATGCTCAGTAAAAGTGTACACTTCTCAAAATCACAGGCTGGGGAGGAAAAATAGATAAAGGTAGATATAGGTAATACACTATATATATAACAAGGCTTATCATCCGGAATTTTGAACTCCGAAATAAATGTTGTTTTAAACGTTAAGTGCTCGAAATATGACATCCTCTCCATCTAAAAGAAATTTTCGTTGAAACCTTGATTCAAATTGTACAGTATATATATTTACTGTCGACATTAGTGCATCCTCGGTTACCCATGGTTGTATATATGCTCCGTTACTCTCCACTATATCACCCATGGGAAACCTTATCAGAAAAATCTGTACTCTAATTACCCGCCCTTGGCCGGCGTGAGCCAATCAAACTGCTACGCAGCGTGGACCTGCGAGCCAATGACAATTCATATCACTTCGTTTCAAAGCAAGCGAGGTCATTGTGTTACCCATGCGTCACCGGTTATCTCCCTTGGCCATTTCCGTCTTCTCCCATTGAGCATTTTCTTTGGTTACTGACCTCGTCACGCTGACCAAGGGCGGGTAATTTGAGTGATTTAGTGGAGAGTAACGGAGCATATATAAAACCATGGGTAACCGAGGACGACATTAGTGAGAACTTCACAAGACCTTATATCAAATATGCATGTCGCCAAAAGGGTAGGGTACGTTGAATGCTTATTTGATTATATGACATGTTTAGTCGTGAATGTGGAAACAAATTCTCGTGTGTCTAACGACAGGACAACAATCCTGTAAGTCCAATATTATTTGTGTATACAACGCTGTCTGTTTATCGTGACACAAACTGCACGCCCCTCAACAATTTAAAGGGGCTGTAGCACGGTTTTGCAAATTTTAGTTTTTCAAAATTCCCATTTATAATGATAGTTTATGTCATTTATATTTACTTTAGAGGGTAAAACATCTTATTACACAAAACAATTATCCGTAGTGGTAATAACGGTGTTGCGTAGAAAGCAAAATTGCATGGCGATGATTTTATTGTGAACACATTTTATTATTTCTAATGACCAAAAATGATTGCCATGGCTTTACAGAATCATGTATACTCATTTGTAACTTGATTTTCCGAAAAGAGAATGGTGTATTACTATTGGTGACATTATGACTCCCGCCCACTGTGCAGCGGAAACTGATAAACTGACTTTGTTGCGCGCTCTCCACAACGCCGACATTCCGATTGACAGGAAGGACACATATGGCGAAAGGAAACAGTTTCTAAACAATGCCAGAGATCATTAGGGAGTAATTACATTGATCTGGTGTTCCAAGAGTATTCCAAACCACATTTTATCTAGTTGTTAAAATGAACAAATAGTGCTGCTGCGATGTCTTTGATATTGACAAGAGGCCGTTGGATTTAAACCCAATACTTTACCACGGGCTTAATTTAAGTCCGTGACTTTACGAACGATTGCGAAGACCATGGTAATCAAAGAAGGGAACATCTTTGGTATTGAACTGGTATAAAACGAAAAAGCCACAACGCCTATTGCGAAACAATGTCATTTTAATAATATACATTCTCTTGATGCTGGTTGATATCAAGAGTGAAAGAGTTGCGCGTTTATGTTTACGCCGTCCATACACCGATCACAGTGAATCCGCCTGCTGCTGTGGGAGATGGACGTTATAGCTCTTGCCTTTATGTGTGCATCTTCCTAAGCAAGGCATAACTCGCACTGGTCACTCTCTATCGCTGATGTAAGCTATTTTTGCATTTCGTCAGTTTTTTTCGAGCATGTGTAGCCGTATTTTGCACCTGGACACGACAGTGGATTCAGAAATCACTTAGTGAGAAAGCCGAGGAAATGCAGCAAGGCTAAGCGGTGATAGAGACAGAAGCTTGGTATGCCTTGCGGGGGAAGTTCTCCTGTGTGATTCAGTATCTTCTCCTTGTGTGCCAAACCTGATAGTTTCCCATATATAAACAGGCTGACTCGTAGACACAATTACCTGTTTAATAAACTACTGCAACTTAATAATACTTCATAATTATCATTATGCAGGTGAGTAAAACGATGTTAATACGATGTCCCTTCGGTCACAGGGGCTGTTATTGCTGAAAACGTTCATATTTAAGACGTATTGTTTTCAGCAATACCAGCCCCTGTGATCGTATTATATGAAAATAGCTGTCAGCGGACGGCGTTTTTTTTATTTTTTTTATTTAGAACGTATTATTTTCAGCAATACCAGCCCCGTGCCTACGATGTCTTTACTCAATATTACACTTAACGAGGCAATGAAGTTACTTGACATAACAGAGTTGGTTGCTATTGATAGCAAGTTGGAAAGTAGGCACTGAACCTGAAGAGCGACTACCGGTTTTAAACCTCGATTGGCCACCGAAACGCACTGGGTACATACACTGTCGGCCAAAAGAAACGCCTATTTGATTTTCCTTAAAATGAAAGATGAAATAATTTCTGAAATATAATCAATAGTGGTCTCATAGTTATGCTGAAAACAAATTGATATGAAAGTCCATTGAAATCATGGAAAAACTGTCATTCGAATTAACAACATTCATGTTAACTACGCCCAATGAAGACCGCTATTTCTGGTTGATTCACTTGCGCACCGTACCCACGTTCATCGGTAGCGTAGTAAAGTTAGTAGCGTACTGTAGTAGTCCAGACAAGTGTATAGGTGATGTGATTTGATGAGGATAGGTAATTTTGGGTTAAACTCTGCTTTCAAGAATATTCCACTTATATCATGGCTGCTAGTATTATTGCAGTGAGAAAGTCCTCAACGCGAAGGTGGCATTGCGGTGAAACCTGTCGTGCAAATATCGACTGGAACTAGCGAACCATTGGTGGTACTGCGCCGAAATTCAGTGTAGCATTACACCCAAACCTAACTCCATGTTCTCCAGTTCTCTACTGTAGACAAAGCTGCGGAGTCCCTGGTGGGATTCGGCCTCAACAAGTATCCAGTAAGTTTAGTGTGGGGAATGATGCCCAAACTTACTTGCGAATTATCGTAAACAATATATTAGTGGAATATATTTCAGAGCTTTTATTTTGATTATTGTTGAATTTGATAGTAAAGGTTTCAGGAATCTCGATAATCTTTTCAACACCATAAGAAACGTAGGTTTCTCACTTAGTCATCTCTGTTGTCTGAGTTTCACTACTTAAAGGTACATCCATTGTGTTATTTTTTATATCGAAAACCGGACAATGCATCGCGTGTGGCGCGGGTCAATTGGTCAAACGTAATTCTGGAAACTTATTTTCACCATACAAACAGATAACTTTGGGTTGATAGTGTTTAATAGGTCTTATAACTACTGTGCATGTAAATGGGACATGTAGTTTCGGTTTCTGTACATGTATAATGATGTTGCTAAATTTAATTAAAAAATAATAATTATGATATATTTAGCACCTGGGGATGAATATGCAAGTTAAGTGAAATTATTTGAAATGAAATCGGCACATATCTTATGTTTGCACGTATTTCACTTTGTGATCAAACACGTAAACAATAAGATATCACTTTGCATGCATGCATTTCAAACAATCGCCACAGTACATCATGGCATTGAGTTACTTGGTTTTCTTCATTAGAGTTACTTCATTATTAGAAATAGACAATATGTTAAGTAACATCTGTATAACCCATTCGGCCAGTTAACAGCCTGTTTATTATTGATCCACGTGGTTTTGTCCTACTGTATCAATATCCCACCTCGAACATCTCAAGACATGAAATCTTTTCGAACACATGCAAAATGTAAACCTTTTTTTTTGTTAGAAATTACTGTAACATTGTGCTCTTGTAAATTTAGATCTGGTCAAATAGTTGTTTTAAAAATGTAAAATAGCTGTAGCGAATTTGAGTTAAATGTCACCATTTACTCTCTAAAGGTTTGTTGTGTTATAAAACAGAGCAACAATTAAGATTCAACTTGTGTAGCATGCTACCCATTTAAAGGGGCTGTAGCACGTAGCTACCCATTTAAAGGGGCTGTAGCACGTAGCTACCCATTTAAAGGGGCTGTAGCACGTAGCTACCAATTTAAAGGGGCTGTAGCACGTAGCTACCCATTTAAAGGGGCTGTAGCACGTAGCTACCAATTTAAAGGGGATGTAGCACGTAGCTACCCATTTAAAGGGGCTGTAGCACGTAGCTACCCATTTAAAGGGGCTGTAGCACGTAGCTACCCATTTAAAGGGGCTGTAGCACGTAGCTACCCATTTAAAGGGGCTGTAGCACGTAGCTACCAATCTAATGCCATAAAACCTTGGTAACATCTCCCTATTGAGTACATTATGATCTTACCCAAGAGGACATCTAGAATGTGAATTATTCTGTCCGTGAAGATTTCAGGCATTGTATTTTCCAAATCCATGGTTACAGTGAAAATATCTTTGCACAAAAAAAATCTACGTTGAAACCAAATCGATGCACTTTGTCTTTTATAACTCTCATTTCTGATGTTGTCATTCGATTTTCACAGCTGTGGTTCTGAGTGGAACTAGGGTCTATATATAGCCAAATACACATATTTTTAGCTCATCAGGCCTGAAAGGCCCGATGGGCTTATGGCATGGGATGTCGTCCGTCCGTCCGTCCGTCCGTCCGTCCGTCCGTAAACTTTTCACTTTTTCGACTTCTTCTCCAGAACCAATGAATCGAGAGAACTGAAATTTTATGTACAGAGTCCTTGGCCCATGGGGATTCTAAATTGTAGATTTGGTGACCCTGTGACCCCAAATACGGGCCCCAGGGGTCTTAACCTATAAAGCTATTTTCATCTTCTTCTCCAGAACCAATGACTCCAGAGATCTGAAATTTTATGTACAGACTCCTTGGCCAATGGGGATTCTAAATTGTAGATTTGGTGACCCTGTGACCCCAAATAAGGGCCCCAGGGGTCATAACCTAAAAAGCTATTTTCATCTTCTTCTCCAGAACCAATGACTCCAGAGAGCTGAAATTATATGTACAGATTCCTTGACTAATGGGGATTCTAAATTGTAGATTTGGTGACCCTGTGACCCCAAATAAGGGCCTCACAGGCCATTACCTAAAATCCTGTTTTCATCTTTTTCTCCGGAACAAAAAGACCTAGAAGGCTGTAATATGCTATGCAAACTCTTTAGTAAATGGGGATTCTAACTTGTAAATTTGGTGACCCTGTGACCACAAATATGGGCCACAGCCTAAAAAACCTTTGAAAATGAAGTTTGAACTGATATTTAATGACTACTTCAATCACTTTATTTGAAATATAAGTCGACTTGAGATAACAATCTACATTGTGGACATGTTTGTCAAACTGATGTCATCAATGTGAAATGAGAACTATTGAATAGCCTATGAACTGAAAATTTTGACAAGTCATAAAGGACTAAATTGAAGAGGAGTTAAGAATTCTATTATTTTACATGAGATATATGAACTGCATATGACTGGTGATGAAATGATAAGATAAGATTATTTTCATCTTCCTCTCCAGAACGAAAAGATCTAGAAGATTGTCATTATATGTACAGATTCCTTGGCTAATGGGGATTCTAAATTGTAGATTTGGTGACCCTGTGTCCCAAAATAAGGGCCTCACAGGCCATTATCCAAAATCCTGTTTTCATCTTTTTCTCCGGAACAAAAAGACCTAGAAGGCTGTAATATTGTATGCAAACTCTTAAGCCAATGGGGATTCTAACTTGTAAATTTGGTGACCCTGTGACCACAAATATGGGCCACAGCCTAAAAAACCTTTGAAAATGAATTTGAACTGATATTTTATGACTACTTCAATTACTTTATTTGAAATGTATGTTGACTTGAGATAACAATCTACATTGTGGACATGTTTGTCAAATTGATGTTATCAATGTGAAATGAGAACTATTGAATAGCCTATGAACTGAAAATTGTGACAAGTCATAAAGGACTAAATTGAAGACGGTTAAGAATTCTATTATTTTACATGAGATATGTGAACTGCATATGACTGGTGATGAAATGATAAGATAAGATTATTTTCATCTTCCTCTCCAGAACGAAAAGACCTAGAAGGTCGTATGTACAGACTCTTTGGCCAATGGGGATTCTGAATTGTAGATTTGGTGATCTTGTGACCCCAAATATGGATCACAGGGGTAATCACTTAAAACAGCTGTGTTAATGAACTGTGAAGATAATGAGATTTTATGTGCACTTCATATGTCAGCTTAAGAGTAATACTACATAATGGACATGTTTGATGTAATCAATGTGAAATTAGAACTATTGAATAGCCTGTGAACTGAATATTGTGACAGGATGCATAGGAATTTTTTTTAAAAGGGTTAAGAAATGTTTTTTTTACATTAGATATGTGAACTAAATATGACTGGTGATGAAGTAAGATAAGACTATTAAAACTAGCTACATGAGTTTGTGATACCACATCTTCTTTTCCAATAAAGAAAAATAAATAAAGATGGGGAAAACAAAATTTAAAATATATAATTTACTGGCTGTGAGTCCAGAGTCTGCATGTTGCATAATTGCAGGTGTTGACCTGGGGAGTGCCCACTCTCTGGCAGAGATGCAACAGCAGCTAGCTAATACACGGAGGTTTCAGGTTACTTCTCTGCTGTGTTACTGATTTAGTCTTATACTCAGATGCTCAATAGAATTTGTTAATTAAATATTGAAAAGGATCCTATGAAACTATGTGCCTATGAGAAACAGGATTTTTAGAAACAAATAGGGGCTCTTTTGCATTATGTAATAAATGTTGATAATTCTAGAATAAAAATATGTAGTAAAACAAAATGCAAAGGTCTACATTATTTATAATGAATGTGGATTAATGTGTAACTTATTTTGATAATAACTTTTAAATTTGATGACTGGGCAATGACTTATTATGTGATATCTTAATCTTTACCTTAGAGATAATTAATAACATAATTCCTGATGAGCTTCAGAGCCAATGGCTCTATTTTTTAGTGATATGAGGTGAGTTGTGGTTTAAAGCCGCTTTCAAGAGTATTTCACTTATATCGCGGCTGCTAGTATTATGGCAGGGAGAAAGCCCGCAGTACCATGTGGCTATGCATTGCGGTGAAACCTGCGAGCATCGGCTGGAACTAGCGAACTGAAATCCAGTGTAGCATTGCACCCAAACCTTACTGCGTGTAAATCAGTTCTCTACTGCAGACAAAGTTGCCGTGCCCCTTGCGGGATTCGAACCGCGGTATTTTTTCGTAAGGTTCCCGTCATTCTCTTCCTACAGAGTACTCCCTTCAGTTTTCCTATGTTTTACGTTTGAAATCGAGGGCAGAAAGGGAGTGTCCTGATTGGTTGCAATCGTTTAATGTGTTTTCCTCGAAATATGCTATTTGAATTTGTGAAAACTATTGATCATAAACATGCATATAAATAAAGAAGACCAAATCAGAGACAAATACCAAAATAGTGTTTTTGTGTTATTTACATCAGACATATTCGAAGGAAATATGCTAATGAGCAAGACCCTTAAGAGTAAAATCCTTGGATCTTTGAAGTCTTTGGCGACTGAAAGATGAGTTTTTAGCTCATCTGGCCTGAAAGGCCCGATGGGCTTATGGCATGGGATGGCGTCCGTCCGTCCGTCCGTCCGTCCGTAAACTTTTCGCTTTTTCGACTTCTTCTCCAGAACCAATGACTCCAGAGAGCTGAAATTTAATGTACAGACTCCTTGGCTGAAGGGGATACTAAATTGTAAATTTGGTGACCCTGTGACCCCAAATGTGGGTCACAGGGGTCATAACCTTAAAAGCTATTTTCATCTTCTTCTCCAGTCCCAATGAACGTAGAGAGCTGAAATTTTATGTACATACTCCTTGACTGAAGGGGATTCTAAATTGTAAATTTGGTGACAGCGAGACCCCAAATATTGGGTCACAGAGGCAATGACCTAAAATGCTATTTTCATCTTCATCTCCAGTCCCAATGGCTCTAGCGAGCTGAAATTTTATGTACAGACTCCTTGGCTGTAAGGGATTCTAAATTGTAAATTTGGTGAGTCTGTGACCCCAAATATTGGTCACAGGGATCATAACCTAAAAGCCTATTTCAGTTTACAGCATCTTTCTGAGATTATATGTGCACTTCAATCAGTATTAAAGTAGGTAAGGGAGGTAATTTTAAAGAAAACAGCTGAGTTAAAAGAGTTCTAAAGACTTAATACAGAATCTTTTATTAAATCTAATATTATGTTCTTTGTAATTTAAGAGTAAATAATGGAGTTTTTTTAATATCTCATGATATTGTGTAATTATTTGGAGAATTAATTAATTAATTAATGAGAATTTCCAGTACGAGTCAATTTGGTATACCCGTACCTTATTTATATCATATCTTATACTTTATAACTGATTTAGTTTTCTATTAACTTTGCAGTTAATTTTATTCGCTAGGAACAAGAAATGAGATAGATGTCTACATCATGGACATGTTTAATGTGAATCTATTTGAAATGAGAACTATTGAATACCCTTTGAAGGAATAACTTGAAGAGGAATTAAATTTTTTCATTTTACATGAGATATGTGAACTGAATATGACTAGTGATGACTGGTGATAACATAGGACTATAAAAGAAGTAGCTATATGAGATTGTGACATCACACCTATTTTCATCATCTTCTCAAGTACAGAAAAATAATTAATTGTAGGAAAAACTGCATCTAACATATAAATTTTACTGGCTGTGAGTCCATTGTCTGCATGTTATGTAATTGCATTGTGTTGACCTCTTCCTGGCAGAAGGATGAAAACTGATAGTTACACAGAGGTTTCAGGTTACTTCAAACTACTGTGCAGCACTGTGTTATAGACTGTGCGTGAGACTGCTTTAGTCTTCCACTGACTCTAAAAAAGAATTTATTCTTAGAATATCACCATTTTATCAAATATTGAAAAGGAGCCTATAAGAAATGGTGAAAAATAATTTACTAAAAAAAATTCACCAATTTATTAAGTATTCAAATGGAGCCTATGAGAAATGGGATTTTCAAAAACTGAGGCTCCTATTCATTATGTAATAAATGTTGGTATTGCCATAATGCAATTAAGAATTAAAACAATATAATGCAAAGGTGTATGATATTCATAACGAATGTTGATTTATGTGTAACCAATTTTGATAATAATTAGCAGGGGTCATGACCTAAGAATGTTTTTTTCATTTTCTTCTACAGCCCCAGGTAATTATTGCAATAGCTTACAGTGGTGAATTGTATGCAAAGAATGGTACCCGGTATATTCATTATTATATAATGTGTGTACGATCTTAAAAAATAGTATGATCTCTCCACCACATTATTATATGTTTGATACCAGCAATTTATTTCTAAGCTTTGTGTTGCTCTTTCAACACACATATATATAGCAGATTGGCAAAGTTATGGTAACAAAATATTTTTAAACTGCTTTAATCGTTTCACTACCTAGATTCTTATTACTACATTCCATTATCTGACCATTGCTATAAAGTCCACTCCATAACATACCCCACTTATTATATCCTGATGAGCTACAGAGGCCATGGCTCTATTTTTATTGGTTAAGAAGCAGGGATACAGGCTGAAACTCCGCTTTCCTACGCTAGTAGGGGAGTTGCTCTTGATTTCAAGCGATATAGAACAGAGGTTAGGATCGGAAATCTGAAGGGAGTAACCTCTGTGGGAATGGGGTCCCGTGGGTTTGTTAACAAATGTTAATATCTTTATGAAATAATTAGTTTAACTGAAAACAAGCAGTAGGGTCTGCTGAGCTGGAACCTACTTAATTGAGATGGATAAATGAATAAATAAATAAATTAATTAATTACTTATTTATCTTAATGTAAGGTCATAATATAATAGTATATTTATAATACGCACTTATCCATGCACAATGCATGCTCAAGGCGCTACACAATTATTACCCTGAAGAAATCGTACTTTCGGTGCCGCTTATGAAGCACTCCGCGCGACTATATAGGACCATGTCCAGGTACCCATTTGTAAAGCTTGGTGAACTGAGTGCAATGTGGATGAAGTGCATTGCCCAAGGACACAACACAGTATAAGACCCAGGAACCCGGGCCGTTGACGTGAGAGGCAGTCATGCTAACCACTACACCACTGTGCTCCAGAATATAGGTCATATAGAAGAAGAGGAACACACAGTGATTGAATCCTTAATGTAAAAAGAAAACCCTTTGAATTAGCAGTTTCAGCACCCCATGTATGGTTGAACAAATATCATACTGTCATAAATGCAATTGTTTTAATATCTCTTTAAAGAGATATATCTTCATCACAGACTTTCAAAACCGAATGTTTGACTGTTGAAAATTTGGTAACATTTCTTCTGGCACTTCTGTGTAGATGACAATTAACCATAAACAAATGTCGCCTATATCTCTATCACATCATCGGTAGCAACAACGTTGGCATTAGTGTCAACTATTTCTGCTAATAATGTTTTTGTGAGTTCACGTTCTTTGTAAATGTATCAAAAGTGTGGGCCTTGTAAGAAGCGCTTTTTGTAATATATATTGGTATGTTTTATACTTTGTATTTGTGTCTGAATTCAAAATTGTCCAAATACCAGTGCCGATAAGTTAAACGTTCTATTTTGCACTTTCATCTTTGAGGGGCTTATGGCATGGCATCGTGTCCGGCTTCCGTCCGTCCGTCCGTCCGCCCGGCCGGCCGTCAATCCGTCTGCAAACTTTTCGCATTTTCGTCTTCTCCTCCAGTTCCAAAAGATCTACAGAACTGAAAACTTGTGTGCAGACTCCTTGGCCAATGGGGATTCTAAATTGTAGATTTCGTGACCCCGTGACCCCAAATAGATGACAGAGAATATTTGAAACACTGTAAAGAACTGGCAGATTTGATTTCAGTTGGTAGAGAGTTCCATAATGAGGCAACTGTGAATTCAAAGGTTCTTTGACTACAGGATGAGTGTCTGACACGGGGAATACTGAGAAGACGCGTACGTTGGTTCTGTGACCTCAATGTTCGGCTTGGCTGGTACAAGGAGAGGAGATCAGACAAATAGGCTGGAGCTTGTCCATGGAGACACATGTAGGTGATATACACATGATTTTGAAGTTAATTCTACAGGAAGCCATGCAGTGGAGGAACTTTAGAGAAGAGGCTATATGGTCATTTTTTGGATGACAGATGATACGAGCTGCATTGTTCTGAATTTTCCGGAGTTTCCGTAGATGAGTAGAGTTGATTCCGACAAGAAGACTGTTACAGTAGTCAAGACGAGAAGGTACAAGAGATCGAGCAAGAGAGTGGGCTGAGTCTCATGTGATGAGCAGTTTATTTCACCCATTCAGAGCTGTAAAGTTGTGTGCAGGCTATGGTAAGGGTCATGTTGATGTAAATTTCATTTCTTGCCCCTGTCTACATTACACAAAGACATTCTAACAAAAAATTAGCCAGCTACCAATGTAATTCATTCAAGTTACTACTGAAAAGTGTTATTGTATCTCATTTCTTATGATATTAAATTACGACTGAATATGCAATGGTATTGTTTTTTTTATCCTCAAATAATTATTGTCCCTGTGCCTAAACTACGCGAGAAACATTAGGTTTCAAAGGACGAAAACAAAAATATTTTTACCAAGGTCACTTTCAAACATCAAAACTTGTTTTATCAAGAAACATATGGAAGTAACTGGTTCCATTACTGATAAAATGAGTGGCTATTTGTTAAAAAGTAAATTATTAAAGGTTCATCAGTTCACTTAGAACGATGGACCTACTCGCATTACAACAATGAATACTGACTTAAAATTTTTAGTAAAAGAATACTTGTTCCTGGACACCAATATAGCAGAAATTTTATGCAAATATCACAAAGTTGTGAAGCATTATCTGAATGAAATTTGGTTCGTTAAGCTGACATGGCAGCTAATGCTTCTGTCATTTTCCTGATACGTTGTCTACTTTCTTATCAGACAACTTTTACTGGTGAAAACACTTGCGGTGCAACACTTTATTTGCTGTGTATATTATTCTAGTGTCTTCTAATATATCATATACATTAAAGGGGCAGTAGCACGTTTTTTCTTTGAAATGAGTCGATGAAATGTATTTGCAAATGTAAAGCCATGAGAATCGTTTTTGTCATTCGAAATAATAAAATGTGTTCACAATGAAATGGCCGCCATGCAATTTTTGCTTTATACGCAACACTGTTATTACCCCTACGGATAATTAGTTTGTTTAAGAAGATGTAAATAAAAAAGACATAAACTATCATTATCAATGGGAAATTTGCAAAATTAAAATTTGCAAAAAACATGCTACTGCCCCTTTAAACGTTAGTTTACTAATGTAAACATTGGACTGATGATAATTAATTGGCAATTTTCAACAACTACCTACAGGAATGTAAGGATTCAACTCAAAAGTCTCTGTCTAATGCATAAATCTCTGCATGATCAATCGCCTGCCTATATATCAGAGTTGATATCAGCCTTTGTCCCAGCACGGAAACTTAGATCACACCATTAGAATCTACTGACAGTGCCGAAGTAGAACCTCAAGTGCTTTGGTCAGAGATGTTTTGAACATTTTGCTCCAAACAATTGGAACTTTCTTCCCAAACCTCTGAAACTATCTCCAGCATTTGAGTCACTCAAATCAAGTCTAAATACCTATCTTTTTGTTCAGTCCTCTGGTTTATAAGGACTTTCATTTTCGCAGCAATTTTATACATGCACTTGTCAATGCTGTTCGTTTGAACTGAACATGTTCGAATGTGCCTGACTATTAGTATTATTTATTAGCATTATGATGTTTAGCGCCTTGAACGTGCTTAGATAGATAAGTGCGCTCTATAAATATTCACTATTATTATTATTAATGTGTAAGTTTAATATCAAGTGACAACCACTTATGTTGGCCTTGTGGATATCTCTTAGTACCATATGTTTAATAGCTGTTTAGCCTATATGAAGAGTTATTGAATAGACGCCGGGGGTATGGTCGTTTGAAAGAATTTAAAGGCGCGGGGTCACGAATAAACGCTGGATGATAAAATGAGCAACATTTAACGAGGCGAAATGGTAAGCTGCTCTTACAGTCAATGCTGGCGATAGTTGCCTTACTCTGAGGGCGTGGGTTCGAATCCCGCATGGGATTCGGCCCGAAAAAGTACAAGAATTTGTACTATTGAAGGTAGTGTTATCCCAAATATAACCATCTTATAATTATCTCTTGTACACATTTTCTGTACAATTTGAGGGAAAAATTAATGTAAGAATTTATTATATTTGTATGTTGTAAGTATAGTACTTACGACCAGGCAGTAAACAGTAAATAAAAATGATACAGCTGTAAAAGGTCGTAACTGAAAAAGTTTGTCAGTTACGCCCTTCTGATATTAAAGGGGCAGTAGCACGTTTTTTCGCTGAAATAAGTCGATGAAAGTTGAATAATAATGTCACCAATAGTAAAACACTCTTCTCTCTTCAGAAAATCAAGTTATAAATTATTGTACATGGTTCCGTTTAAGCCATGAGAATCGTTTTTGTCATTCAAAATAATAAAATGTGTTCACAATAAAATGGCCGCCGTACAATTGTTGCTTTATACGCAACGCCGTTATTACCACTACGGATAACTTGTTTGTGTAATAAGATGGTTAACCCTCTAAAGTAAATATAAATGACATAAACTATCATTATATATGGGAAATTTGAAAAAAATAAATTTGGCAAAAAACGTGCTACTTCCCCTTTAAGCTAAAACACACAACAGCACATACGCCTTTTTTCAAGTTATTACAAAAAATATACTACATTGAGCTATACTATTTTGACAGTAGATGCACAGAACTGTAATGTACATATAGAAAAAGTAAAAATCTTTTTTGGTCGTAAATTCAACTTACTACCTATCAATTCTGCAGCGACGATATGTTCACCCATAGAAGATATTCTTCATGTTCAATAATGAAGGAATATTCACCAAAACAAATTCATATTTAAGAAAATTGGTCATGATAACATTTCTATATGTTTGGCATAGGATAATGCACATGCGCCAAAGGCGAATAGACGGGACCGAATAGACGCAGGTCTCGACTATACGCCGGGTCTCGAATAAATACCGCGGGTCTGAACAAATAAATAAACGGAGCGTCTATTCGAGGCAATACGGTATCTGGCGTTTGATGATATATCAACATTAACCTCAGGACTGGAACATGGCCATTCTATCGAAGACCACTGGCGAATATGATTCTGCACTGACAAAGCGAGATCCGTCCAACCGACCTAGATTTTGAAGAGTGAGGAGAAACACATATTTATTTATCTAAGTTTACCTTGAACACTAAAACTGCTGAGTAACGACATGATACATACTCTGAACAAATATTGGAGCGAAAGAATAACTATAGATCAATGCATCGCAGTGAATAGTTTCAACAACACGGGACACGCTTAGGGTTTAATTAGTAAATATTACTGCTGAGTTCAATATCACGCATCTTGCTGACTGGGTTTGATTCGTAGATAATTACTGGTGATTTTCAGGAGTTCAACATAATTTATGTTTAACCATTTGCAAAATCGAGATTTCAACGCAAATCCAATACCATATTTTATCGAGAAGTACTGACTGTTTCCGAAAATTACCATTTGATGTTGGTCGATTTCTGAAGTTAATTCAAAATAATTTGCAAAGACGTTTAACTGAATAAATATTTATAAGCTTTAGACCATGCTCATCATAATTTAAATAAACAGCATTTTAATGTTTTCACATTTAACATTAATTCTAAATTCATACAGAGATTAACAGATTTAGGTTCACGTCGATCTGTGAAAACGATGTCAATATTTATGCTGAGAATAATATACAGTTAGTCAATATTTAGTCTATCACGTGCAGCTTGACAACTGTTTGGCTCCGTACCGCAACGCGAGGTAATCGCCAGTTTACGGAAGTATCCCAAGGCTTCACAGCGAGCTCCCCGCTGAACGGGAGGGGTGTGTTCAGAGCTTCAAGGACACGTGACTCGAAACTCTCGGCGATTTTGCAATATGGAGACTTGGATAACAATATTTTGCAGTAAGTGACTTTATTTTCAATTGATTTTTATGACAACCTTCAGGATACGTCATACCGATTGAGATAGTTTTAATTGAGTTAATTCACAATTTTTAATATTATTAGAAGACCACTTTATATATGGTGTTTGTTTATTGGGCGTACAAACGTTTACCTTAATTGTTTTTTTTCTTGAGGGATGTATTACATTGTAAATTGTGCCACTTCTTTTTCCTTTCTTCCCCGACTTTCTCTCAGTGCACAGTGAGAGAGAGGAATCTCTCTCTCTCTCTCTCTCTCTCTCTCTCTCTCTCTCTCTCTCTCTCTCTCTCTCTCTCTCTCTCTCTCTCTCTCTCTCTCTCTCTCTCTCTCTCTCTCTCTCTCTCTCTCTCTCTCTCTCTTTGACAAATTCCCTTATTACTAGAAAAAATAAATACATGGAGGCCTAAATACAGAAGCAGTATTTCATCATATGCCCAATACTTTCGAACTAAACGTACTCATAAATATACAACATATACTCGTCTCCATTGGTAATTCACTTGACCCGCGCCCTCCTGTTCAAAGCATTGTGATCTTATTTGTCATGACGATGAGCAATTCTATATTTAACGACAGGGGCACAGAGGGCGCCGTATTTCGCAACCATCGCTTGGAATATTTTAGCGGACTAGTACCTGCTGCGCGTATTTGTTTCTTTGTTATTCCATGAGGCGTACATATGCACTTAGTACTGTAATCCTATTATCGTTCAGTCAATAGTGCATGTCTTCCAATGAGCTTGACAACGCTTGCTTGCACAGTGATCCAGGAGAGGGGGAAGGAGAGGGGGAGGGAAAGAGGGAGGCGGATCAGGGAGGGGAGGGGGGGGGGGGGATTCTAGGGGTTCTCAGCCCCAACTCCCTTCCCCACCATTTTGAAATTTTGTGGGCTTCTCACCATGGTGACTTTGTATTACTCTAACGACAAGGCTTAAGTTTACCCAATTAAATGTTGAACTAATTGCGTGGTATATATAAAAAAAAAAACATAATCAAATTTTGAAGGGTGGTGTTTACGGGCACAAATTTGGATTTAGACTTCGTTATTGTGAAAGAGGAATAATTGAGTAAAGTAAACTGACCGAAAGCCGGAAACTTTGGTCAACTCCATGCATGCTCCATTTGAAATCAGATACATTTGCCTTTCCTATTATTGTTTAACATTAATAATCTTATTCGCCGATAGGCCTTAATTCACTTTAGCCTTAAAATATTTTTTAGCATAAACATCAGGTGTATGAGCCTAATATTCTATAACCCGTCCAAAATTACCGTTTTGAGATAACCCTCGTACACGTGATGCACGTTCGATTGTCGGAATTATGTAATAAAATAAATTATTACCTGTTTCATTTTCAAACGCCTGTTGTTATGTACGTTTTTTCATATTTTAACCCGTAGATGTTTCTGTTGATATTCTACCGTTTCTTTCTTATAGGTGTAAAATCCCTAGAAAGTGGAGATTTAAAATATACTTGTCACTGAAATTCATGTTTTAGTCTTGATTATTCCATAGGTTCTGACAAATAAACGACCAAGTTAGGATTTAAATATTCCTGTGCCTTAATTAATTTATAAAATTTGTTTTTGAACCATAACATACTATCTATTTGGTACAAGGTGTCTATACTTATTCACAAGACAATTTCTAATTACATACACTCAAAATTAATTTATCTGCCATGCATTTAGCAGTACTAGTATTTCAAGGTTTTACTGTGTTGAAAATGAGGTCATTGAGTAGGTGTTTATTTTGCCCGATAGTGTATGTATGCCTAAATTGAAGGTCGTTTATCATTAAGGAGTGTATACCAGCTCCCTACCCCGAGGACAGTCTATATATATATATACTTACATGGTCGTTGCTCCGGGGTAGATCCACTACTGACCCCCATACGTATAGATACAGCCCGGGAACTAGGAAGTCGGTTATAACATTGGAAATGTAACGGTTTACATTTGATTAAATGTTTAAAAAATAAACTGAAGTACGAAATAAAGTTTAATCAAATTAATTTATGCATCTAATTTATGAATTCTTCCAAAATTTCTTTAATTTCGATAAACGCAACTGTTCATTGACATGTAATAATCTTCTATGTGAAAATAAAAAATTGTGCCTCAATCTGGCAACATTTACAACATAATCAACATGGTAGGGGTCCTGTTGGTGTACGTTTGTTATTCATTCAAACTACTCCTGATTAGTGTTATTATATCGTGCCATAATCAAATGCATCTCATTTCTTTTGAAATATTGAATTAATCGTAACCAAATGAGGTGTAAACTTTCTTTTGTACTTCAGTTTATTTCAGTATTGAAAATGATCTCATCTCAAAATCTCATTTTAGATGTGTTGAAAATTGATACAAGTATTTAGATTTTAATGTAGATTGATTGTCTTGATTGCACAGATTACTGGTTTGTGAATGGTACATTTTAAAAAATATTTCAGTATTGAAAATTAACTAAATTGGGCCTGTGACTTTCTCTTCATTCTAAAAAAAAATATCTCATTTTAGATTTGTTGAAAATTGATAGACGTTTTAATGTAGACTGATTGTTATGGTTGCAAAGAAGATTACTGATCTTTGAATTATGTAAATCGTTCATTTAGCTTTTGAATAAACAACCAATGAGACCCTTTGGGCTTTTTGAGCATCTCGTTGAAACATGTTTACTTTTTAAAATGAATATTTCCGTTTAGTTTTGTATGCAGGGTGTTTAGTCGTATGAGATATGGGTTAAGAGACTTGTGCTGTCAACCTGCGTGGTGACATGTTGTTGTGTATATTGTTTGGTGGCACGTAGTCCTGTGCATAACTTAGTTGACTGCTATTAGTGAAGTTCAGCAACCATGGACGTGGCTCGCAGAGTGGGTGGGTAGCCCGCTTCATTGCTGGATGAACTAAGAGTTTAAAAGGAGGATTCTATCGGGGTAATTTTTTTTGGAAACGAAATTCGAGAGGATATCCCCGTTTACACAAATATGCTACTAATAAATGATTTAAACACAGTCAAGTTAAAATATATTAATAAAGATAATATTTTGATGAATTTATATTTCACAACTTAATAAAGACAAGCGTACATTTGTTGAAAAATACAAACAATGAGAACTGAAGACATTCATCGGCGCTGCGAGTGGGGGAAAGTTTGCTACGGCATAACAGCAAATTGTTTATTAGTTCTATGACACGCTATGTGTTACTATGTGAACTTTCTATCAGTGTATATCTTTTATCATTAAAATGTTGTAAATTTAGGTAAAATATAGCGTGTTTTCATTCCACGTAATGCACAAAATCCAATATGGCGGATTTTGCCGACAGAACGGTCCCTCTAAGGGTGATTCTCTTCCCCACACTGAGATATGAGTTGAGAGACTTATGGTGTCACCCTGGTTAATTGACTTAATTCAACGTGTGCCTCTGTTCAACCAGCAGTACACATGGGTACCTGGTTACTGTTGTGTTGGCGGTGACCTAGGGACATGTATGTCAGCTTGGGTCAAACCAAGGCAATGATGTTGATTGTGCATTGAGCACGCACTCGTGCATGGAAACGTGCGCTAAATAAATACCCATTATTATGAATATGTTTTATCGGGAACAGTTTATATAGATTTTTTTGGGTAACTAAAATCGGGAACAAATCGAAAAGATAAACCGTCGTTTAAAAAAATGAATACGTAAGTGTGAGTTGAAAATATATAGGGGAAGTCACACAGGGAACATTTTACAACGCCGAGGTTATGCTATTCCCACGCTTACGATTTGAAAGTTGATTCTCTCCGCATTGACACCGATCTGGGCCGATCAACAAAGCACTAAGGTGATCGTAATTCACTAAGGTAATCTTAGTGTAGTGTTAAAGAATAGGACTTAAGAACTACCCCAGTGAAGGTTGCTTTGTGAAAGGAGCTCAGCCAACTATGTCTAGCCCAGAAGCGACTGAATGGGTGACACTCGCTCACATGCATGGTTTTTGCTTGTGATGTGCCAAATTACCGGTCCTCCAAGCCTTAAAGACCCACAGACCCCGACCATATCACTTTTCGGTTTTTATTAAAGCATATTCCAAAATGACGAGGACTCCACTTGATATACTCATGGTAAAAATGGTTGACACCTCCTAATAGTTATAGGAATGAAATGTTATATAAACAACGTATAACGTATCAGTTTAGATTATTTTTTTGTAAGACATGTTACTATTGGATGTCTTTTTGTGAATAGTGTCCTTGAGCATTTGCTACTTGTCCACTTGTACTTTAAAATGCCAAAGAAAGGGAAATATCAGAAAAATTATTTTCAGTCAAAAGAGTTCATTGTGTCTTGAGATCTTGGCATTGGTACATTGTTACAGTGTTTGAGTGTTTTCATTTCGGTTATAATAAATAAGTGAAAGTTGCATTTGAAAAAAAAAATTCTACTAAATTCAAATATACCCAAGCATATTGGAATGAATATGAACGATATAACCTAAACCAGCACCTTTTGTAATATGGTATATTTTAGAAACAAACAAAACGAAATGATACATGTATACATTTAGATACCTTTGGCTCTCAACATCGATTAAACCGGCATGATATCTGTGGTGAAAATAAATATGAATGTTTTTTTTTATCATATGATATTATTATATTTCAATAAAGTGTTTCTTAAAAGGCACTGTAGCACCAGTTTGGCAAATTTTGTTTTCTCAAATGTTTTATTTATTATCAAAGCTCATACAATATATTGTTATATGTTAGAGGGTAAAACATCTCATATCATCCATAGAAAACGGTTATCCGTATTGTAAGAAAATGGTACAAAGTGTCAGTAGTGTAGAACTCTTCAATGTTAGAGGGATATTTGTAGGTCTGGTAGGGATTCTCCATTCTGGTTCCCGGTGTCTGTTGCGCTACGTAACTGGCGACTGGCTTAATTAGACTCCGGGAACCTTGACATCCATGGCCGCTCTAATTGAGCCAGTCGCCAGTTACGCAGCGCAACAAACCCCGGGAACCAGAATGGGGGTTCTCCTCAATTAAACGTCGTTCCAGCTATCATAATATTTGTTTAAAATATTCGAAATCTTTCCAAGCGTTGGATTTTTACGTGTTTTGACGTTCCCTTTTGTTAGCTTTACGCCAGTTATTTTAACATGGTATTGTGGACATTATTCAGTATTGAGGATGTATAGATACAAAATCGAAAGTCATTAGTGAAATTTATTTGATTTGAACAGGGAAGCCAGGACAGTGAATTGTGTGCTGTAATTGATTTGAAGACAAATTTGCGTCACAAAACGTCATTGTTTGAACGTTAAATGTCAACAGGACGGCAACGTTACAATCATTATTTCCAATTAGTGGAATGTTTACCCAACCGTAACTTAATTACTGAAGCTTGAATGACCCTTTCTTATACACCGTTTTTCCTCTAATAGGGACCGGGCTTCAAATAGGAGCCGGGCCTCTAATAACAGCCGGGGGTAAAGTACCTTTGTGGGCCGGGCCTCTATAGGGGGCCGGTTTATATCGCATCAATAACCAGTCCCTACTAGATATATTTCTATCTGAATGTTCACATGCACTATGACGATTAGACTATCACGCTAAATAAGGTTTACCGTATTTCCTCTAATAGGGGCCCGGGCCCTTATTAACATGTAAGGGCGCTTACCCCCCGGCGCTTATTGGAGACCCGGCCCTTATTTGAGGCCCGGCCCTTATTTAATTTTTAGCGTTGACCAATATATCTTCGATAACTCACTAAAGCTTCTTAAAGTAACACAAACTCCTCGCCATCTGACGTAAACTTAATTTAGCATATGGTAGTTTAACCCTCTTAGTGCCTGGGAACATATATGAGAGACTTATTATACTTATTAGAGACCCGGCCCTTATTGGAGGCCCGGCTCTTATTCGCCTTCAGGTACCCCCCCCCCCCCCCCCCCCCCCCCCCCCCCCCGGCTTCCATTAGAGACCCGGCCCCTATTAGAGGAAATACGGTATGTCGAGGATCGAGAATTTTAGTCAGTTATTAGAGGTTGTCGTATGTATTGGTCAAAAGTGAGAAAAAAAATCCCCTATTAGAGGAAATACGGTAAGTTATGGTCAATATCTCATTAGCATATTCGTGACTTACCCAGGTTTAAAATAAACAATGGGAGGTATTTTAGATCTCGGATTGACAATGATCAAAGATTGAGTTATTGTTTAACGCAACATGGACAATATTGCAGCCATTAGCAACGCTATTATCATAGATTATAACTCCAGTTATCTATTGTACTCACAGCATGTATAACATAATCTTAGTTACTCTTTCTGTATCCACTTGTATATATGCAAACTGTGCATTTAAAGGTGCGGTAGCCCGTTTTTCTGACTAAAAAAAGTGATCTCATGGAAAGGTAATTACGTGTTACCAATGGCTAAATAAAAATCCCCTGAATCGATAAAAAGAGTTCTAAAACGAATCTACATTGTTCGGTTAAGCCAAACCAGTCCATTACTTTCGAGCGGCCATAATAAGGTGTTCACACAAAAAATGGGCCACTCGAAGGTAGTTTAAGTGGTCTGACTGATACAGCGATCCTAAACGCTCAGAGTAGAGTTTAAATATGGTACAATGATGGAATGGTCAACCATCTTGTTGTCTGATCTTTCAAAATCACACAAGACTTACAAATCTACCTTTCACACTGAAGACCTCCACAAAATTTTGAGCATGCACCTTGTGTATGGATATAGCGCTTTATAAATGCCCATTATTATTATTATTATTATTATTAAAAGTGTCGCTCTATACGTCGCACCATTTTCTTTCAATATGGACAACCGTTTTCTATGAATACGGCTGATTTGGTTCTGTAATGACATATTTTACCCTCTTACGCAACAATATGTTGTATAAACATAACAATAAATGTCAAGTCTGCAGTGCCCCATGAAGGTATGTATTGAGTGAAACCATTGACACGTAATCTGAGCTACACATTCTATAATGATCTTTATCCTACCTCATGTTAGAATGTCGATCTCTGATTGGTCCATGTGACCATTAACAAATATCAATAAACACCGTCATACGGGTTGATAAATCTTCCCAAGGGTGATAAATGTTTTATATCCCGCAAATGAATAAAGCATGCATCCACGTCAATCATTCCATGTCACGTGACAAGTTAAAGGTCACGGTTTGTCGAAGGATCAGCTGTTTTCTGTCAAAACTTTTCTTTGTTTTTTTTAAATGATATTTTGAGACATGCGGTAAGATAAATACGTTATTACATTCAGTTTGTTCGGGTAACATCGGAATTTATCAGACCCTTGTTAGTGTTTATCCAAACACTAACGCGGGTCTGATAAATTACGATGTCCCCCTCCACTTATAGTGTATGCCTCAGCTGATTTTCCCTTGACCTGTACCCATGGTCAGTGCCCAGTTCTCCAGTGGGGGAGAGTGGGCAGGGGCAGGGTGCTAAAAATGATTTTATCCCAATTTTAGCCATATTTACGCATATTCTCTCCATTAATCACTTTCAGAAAACATTTTCACAAAGCAAATTTATGAGAGTAAGTGGCTATGAGTAATTTTGCTACCTCTCAAAAAGAAAGTGTCTCAATAGAAGTGCTTATTTCGTTATGAATCATTGCATGTATATATGGAACCTATTATTTCATATGTAGGTCTATACTATTATCACTAAAATCATACTGAGAGTGATTATCTGCAGAGCCAATGGCTCTATTTTTTATTCCAGTTGAAGTGGATACGTTACTTGAGCATTTATTCAAGATCATTGCAGGAATTCTGATCTTTCTTTACATTTAGTTGGTTTCATGTACTTATTTTTAAGTTTTGGTAAGGGATTGTGCTTCATCTGTAGAACTATTAATGTTAGTCTACAGCATCAAACGGTAGATATGATGAGCTACAAAGTCCATGGCTCTATTTCTATTTCTTAAAATGAACAAAAAAGCACTAGATTGCTGAAGTCGTGTGGAGACATATCTTTTCCAGCAGTTCCTAATTTTATAATATTAATCTCTTGTTAGGATTTAAGCAGTTATCAAACAATAATTCACCCACTAAGTCTTCTACCAAAGTTATTAAATCATCCTTATAAGTTACTTTTCCAACGGCCCTATTTTTCTCCCTTGATTTATACAGCGCTTTGTTTTTTTCATCCGGATATATGTTACAGAATGGTCAATCGGTGTATCAAATAAGAACCGATTCCATGCCATTGTGTTGTTTGGGGTCACATATGCTGAACGTTATAAATTGTGTTATGTTATCGGGAAGTACTGATTGTTGCCGAAAATAGCCATTTTGATCTTAGTCGACTTAGTATATTGACGATATGATGGTAAAAGTAGTGATTTCTAATCGAAAACCGGACAATGTACCGCGTGTGGCGCGTGCCAATGAGTCAAACGTAATTTTGGAATCTTATTTATAACAGACAAACTTATAAATTTAGGTTGATCATGTTTAATAGATCATACAACTACTGTGCATGTAGATGGGACGTTTAGTTTCGGTATCTGCACATGCATAATGATGTTACTCTATTTTAATTGGGAACTAGTAATTATGATATATTTTGTAATTCGGGATGAATATGCAAGCCGAGTGAATTTATTTGCTCTGTAAACAGCACATATGGTGAGTCTGAACGTATAAAGCCAAATAAAATTTTATGAAACACAATGGATGCACCTTTAACTAAAACAAAGCGAGCGTACATATCTCCTGTAAGGCTTTTTAACAACTATTTGGACTTTGTCGTAATAGCTCTAAGAATGAGTTGTTTGGGGTTACTAATACGAATTGGGGGAAGGGGGATAATGTGTTTTTACTCATAAAACATCTCATAGAGTTCATAAACTTGTTGTCGATTTAATGAATCTCACAGGTACGACAATTATGGATAATAGTACTGTTCTCCAACCATTTTGCTCTTCTCTTCCAGCAACGCTGTTGACCGTCCATTCAGTTCCGACAGAGCCTTTGACGGTGACCTTGACCCGCGATGGCAACCCTTCCATGACCCCGCCCTCTATCGGCGAAAGTCTCACATTAAATTGTCGCGTGATAGGGGCACGTAACCAGGCAACAGTGAGTAGATATTTCGTCCGACCTATGTCCTCCCGCCCCCATTTTTGAAAATGTTTGCATGTTAACTGTACAATGTCGGCCAAAAGAAACGCCTACTTGATTTTCCTTAAAAATGAAAGATGAAATCATTTCTGAAATATAATAATTGGTGGTTTCCAAGTTATGGTGAAAACAAATTGATATGAAAGTCCATTGAAATCGTGGAAAAACTGTGATTCGAGTCAATAACATTCATGATAATCACGCCCAATGAAGACAACTATTTCCGCTTGATCAGGCACTGATCGAAAACTGTAAAATCCATTGTCTCATTTCAACAAACGCCATTCGTTTGTGACATGACAACTTCTGAAATTTAAATACACTGACGGGCAAAAGAAAGTATATGGATCAGTTGCATTTATCATATATAATTTTCAAAGTCAAATATCTCGAGTTTTCGACGACCTATTAAAAAACGGACTAGTTTGTGAGAGAAGTCCAACACATTTAATCAGTCAAAGAATACCTCAACGCGGTTTGAATTTTTAAAATTAAAATTTAAAATTAAAATTTTGAAATTCCCCCAAATTAATTTTGATAAAACACAACTGTTCATCGACATATAACACATACTCTGTGTGAAAATCAATAATTATGCTTCGTCCTGCACACCTTTACAATATTTTGAACATGGTAGGGGTCATGTTGATGTACATTTCATTTCTTACCCCTGTTTACTTTAAATAATGATATTTTAGTTAAAAAATAAAACAGTTACCAATTAAGTCATTCAAACTACTGCCGAAAGGTGTTATTGTATCGTTCCATAATCAAATGCATCTCATTTCTTTAGAATATTGAATTAGTCGCAAACAAGTGAGTGTTATACTTTCTTTTGCCCATCAGTTTATATTACGCAGAAATGGTGCAACTTCATAATGCTATAATATTGCGAAATCTGATGAGATATATGGTAGGCGTTTCTTTTGGCCGACAGTGTATGGACCCTCAAGGTAGATCCACTACTCTGTATATCGCCGATACAGAGTTAAATAACCTGAAGTTGTAAATGAAAATCGCAGTATTAAAGTTAAGTCCAATACATACTCCAGCAATTATGACTAACATGTTTGATGGGATCATATGTTAAGATGTATAGTAGGTTTGCCCAGGCGAATAAAAATATAAAAATTTAAGGTTATGATAATACATTGGTATAAAATAAATCCATGAGTAATATTATGGATTACAGCACATGAGGAATTAAAGAAGAATAATAGTGCCCTTATTATAATAATAATAATAATAGTGCATATTTATAAAGCGCACGTATCCACGCTCGAAAGCATGCTCAAAGCGAAGTAAGCGGGGGTATATATATTGGTTCTTCCGTCCGTCCGTCCGTCCTTCCGTCCGGTCAATTTTCTCAAAAACCGTACAATGTTCTTCCGATCGCGCACTGACAATTTTCAGTTTTCTGACATTTACATTTTTTGTCGTTACCATGGAAACGTCCCTTTTTGGACTTAGTTTTATTGTGTTCAATCGGGGCAAGTCTTCTCGGAAACTGTTCAAACTAGGCGAATGAAATTTTGGTTGTGAGTACTCATGACCATACTCTCCATCGAGTTTAAAATCCATTTCCGAAATATTATTTTTTACAGAGTTATGACCCTTGAATCCGAAATTGAACTTTGTACCAACAGAGCTGTGATACTCCAATTGGGACAAGTTTTCTCGGCAACTGTTACATCTAGGTGAATGAAATATTACATGTAGGTAGTCCAGATGATAGCCTACTCTTCATCGAGTTCACAGTCCAGTTCCGAAATATAATTTTTACGGAGTTATGAAGCCCTTGAATCTGTAATTGAACTTGGTACAAATTACCGGTGTGATGCTCTAATGTGAAAAATTAAGTTACCTGAAAAATATTACATCTGGGTGAATGAAATTTTTCAATAACAAAGCCAGTTTACAAAATTATTTTGGACAATATTATGATGCTTGAAGCTGTTTTTTAAGCATAGTACCCTTCACATCTATAATTCTCAATGGACGGATAGCAGATGGCGGGGGTATGTGAGCCATGCTCACTTTTTTCTTGTTCTTGAAATGTTCGTTGCCTTAATAATTCTCAACTTCGATCGTAGCCAACCTGTCAATAATAAGTTTAAGAAGTCCGTAGTGCTACGAGAATAAGGACCATCATTTAATAAATACGACTAGAAAAAATATATCGTAAATAAAGTCTATGGATATTAGCTTGAAAATAGGTTTTCATCACTCCTACACCCTTTCTTTTTCCCCCACCAATACCCACTCCTGAAACCACAAATATCTTGTACATGTATTCCGTATGGTGACGTCTCTTTTGCAAGTAGTTTCTTTTAAAGGGGCAGTAGCACGTTTGTTTCACTCAAATAAGTCGAGGAAATGTTTTTGAAAAATTATGTCACTAAAAGAAAAACACCCTTTTCTCGAGATAAAACATGATTATACATGGTTCCTTAAAGCCATGGGAATCGTTTTTGTCATTCGAATAATAAAATGTGTTCACAATAAAATGGCCACCATGCAATTTTGCTTTATACGCAACATCGTTATAACCACTACGGAAAAATGGTTTGTGTAATAAGATGTTTAACTCTCTTATGTAAATATAAATGATATAAACTATCATTATAAATTGGAATCTTGAAAAAATGAAATTGGCAAAAAACGTGCTACTGCCCCTTTAAAGTTAGTGAGGCCAACAGAGGACCTTAATGTTCCTAATTTAAAAATCAGACGTCTTTGTTTCTTTGTTCAAATAAAATAACGTTACTTTAAGGTGTATTGGAAACGGTCACCACAAACGTCAGACGGAAAGAAAGTGGCCATTTTACCGTATAAAAGCAATTCACGACCCCAACCTACAAACCGGAAGAGATCAGCGAACAAGTACACAGAAGTTGCTGACGTCAGAGATGAGGACGATCAGGTAAACAGTTACGTCTGGTTCACACTTTGTGATTTGTAGTTGCAACCTGTAGTATCGATACAAATTGTATATAAATCATAGGGTAAATTGATACGACCTGGAAGTTTTCACCGTGCAACTAAAGTTGGTTACTTCAAGTTACAATAGGCTAGGAATAGAATGGGTAATAAATAAATTACTACACTCGAAAGTGTGCCAGATGAGTTTTAAGAAACTAGTGCAACTTTATATATAAACCTCGCTCTCGCTCGGGCAATACAACAATTCGTAAAAGTCATATGACACACTTCCTCGGGTAATAATCTCTATATACCCCAAGTACAATCCCCGTTCTCACACATACAGAGCTACCGGCTGACAGTGTGGGATCTTGACTACTCGGACGACGGCGTGTACTTCTGTCTGGCGACAGTTGATGACAGAAACGCTTCAGACTCCATCGTCATCGTCGTGGAAGGTGAATAACATAATTTATTATACCTCTTTTTAATTTGTAAGAATACCATTGGCCAGTTCAAACCACGTGATCGAAAAATATATTTGTACATTAACCTCCGATTCCAGTGATGAGGTCAATTTTGTGATTGAAATTTCTGTCACTGACCTGAGATATTGACTCGTCCCGTGATTTGTCACGTGATTGTTTGTTTTGACGTTCGCTTTCAAGATGGCGTCAGCTGATGGGTTCCCTGATTTGACAAATAAGAAAATACAATGTAGTCTGAAGAAAGAACTTTTTTTTAGGTATAATAAAACACTTCATTACTCATGGTGAGGTCATTATGTGAAATACAAGGACTCTCGGACCCGACAATCTCGGCGGTCTGACCTGACCTCGACCTGCGGTCTCGGTCACGTCGGACCTCACCTACCTCACCATGAGTAATTAAGTGTATAATAAGAATGACTTCCTTCTAATATATACTCATGCTGCTACTTGAGAGTGAGTGATTTGGTGAGATATTGTTAAAGGGACATAATCATGTTGGTGAGGTCACATATATGTCCAATGTTATTATTTGTGTTATTTAATTGAGAATTATCAACTTTAACCGAAAATAACCAGTTTAAGGACAATCAATTCAGTATAACAAAAATACAACCATTCAAAGTCGTGGTCAATCATGATCGAAAACCGGACAAGTCAAACGTAATTTTGGAAACTTTAATAAAGTAGATAGGAAGACAGAGTTTAATCGGTCTTATAAAGAGTACATACGTACGTGAGATAGAGTCACAATTGTCGGCTTCTACACATGTATTATATCGTTCCTTGGTTTTCATTGAGATAGATATGTTTGAAATATTGAGCATTTTGGGGTGTATATGAAAGTAAGAAGATATAGCCTAAACCAGCGTCTATTGTAATATGGTACATTTTAGAATCATGCATAACTAATCATGCATCTTTATACACCACAATATCACAGCTATTATAGCGGCGGTGGGTTCCGACAATAGGCTTTTATATATAAACTATTGTTAACGGTTTATTGTTCAAATTTCCTTAAAACGACAAACTAAAAAGATTTACCTTTATATATGTTTCACTACATTGTGATATCAGGGTAAGTACACATTGTGTTGCTACCCATGCAGCGTTAAAGGGGCAGTAGCACGTTTTTTCGCTCAAATAAGTCGATGAAATGGATTTGAAAAATAATGTCACCAATAGTAAAACATCCTTCTCTCTCGGAAACCCAAGTTAAAAAACGAGTGTACATGGTTCCGTAAAGTCTTTGGAATCGTTTTTGTAATTCGAAATAATAAAAGGTGTTCACAATAAAATGTCCGCCATGCAATTTTTGCTTTATACGCAACACCGTTATTACCACTACGAATAATTGGTTTGTGTAATAAGATGTTTTACCCTCTAAAGTAAATATAAATGACATGAATTATCATTATGAATGAGAAATTTGAAAAAATAAAAAAAATGAAAAAAACGTGCTACTGTCCCTTTAACAATGACGTAAGTGACGTAATTTAACTCGTAACCATCGATACAAATACCTCTTGCCTTCGATTTATCACAATAGAACAATTGGAACAAGGCTTTATCAACAACACAAACTAAAATTGACATAAAAACGGATATGTTTGTAAGGGCATCATATTTCACCGCAGGCAAACCGGAAATCATAAAATCCGGAGAGAAGAAGCGGACCGGGATCGTCGGACGCAAGGAAACAATCAACTTTCAGTTTACGTCACGACCGCATGTTCAGAGGGTTGATTGGTTTGGACCAGGTGAAGACAACTTGAACCTCTCAATATCCAGGTATAATTGGACTCAATCTCATTAAAATAAGATCGAACGTAACACTCGTACCTCACTCGTTTCTGATCTGAGTACTGCATCATTGGAGGTCATGTCAGTCGGCCCTTTTACTCCAGCCAATCAGCGACAAGGCTAAAAAGCCATCGGACCAACTTGAAGTGATAAACGAAACATTACAACCAATGTCATATCTGACAGGGCCTTTGATTGGCTGGATTTATTGAACGTGAAAAGTCACAGTGAAGGTCACCTGACATGACCTCTAAGATTGACGAATGAATTGAGGTTGTTTTATGTTCGATCGGATTTAAATGAAGTTGAAAATCCCTTAAAGGTATAGACTTGAAAAATATATATACGAAATCCGTAATAGGTTTCAAAGCGGGAAGGTTCTATCGTGGTCTTTTTTGTCGAAATGAAATTCGGAAATACATTCATGTTTATACATTATTATATAGAGGATATTATATGATTGTTAATTCGTGACTTTGGTAACAGAATATTACTCGTGCCTGAATATCGGTATACACCTCGCTCTCGCTCGGGAAATACTAACATACAGGCACTCGTGTCGTAAACATGGTTTGGCAGACACTCTAAAACATCCTCTATAACTTCAGATTTGACAATTTGACAAAGAATATTTTGCACATTAATTTAAAACTAAAAACGATGAGGAACTATTTATCGGCGCTACGAACGTGGAAAGCATTGCTTCGGTATAACAATACATTGTTAATCAGACTAATATTAACATTTTTGTAACGTTATGGACATTCTATCAATATATTAAACTAGGGGTGGTTGAAATTTCTTAGTGTCAGTGGTCATTAAAAAAGTCCTACGTCGAGATATTTAATTTTTTTCAGATACCAAGTTAAAAAGTCCCAAGATGCAATCCACGGTCACGTGACTCTCAAGATCAACAACTTCTCGCAGGAAGACGCGGGGAAGTACAGAGTGGTCTTGGTGAACTCCAAAGGTTCCACTGACGCAGAGATAAAACTTGATGGTGAGCATCCTCGGTTACCCAGGGTTTTATATGTGCTCCAGATCCGTTACTCTCCACTATATCACGCATGGGAAACTCTTTCAGCGAAATCTGTACTAAAATTACCCGCCCTTGGCCGGCGTGACGAAGTTTGTAACCAAAGAAAATACTCAATACGATAAGACGGAAATGGTCAAGTGAGATAACCGGTGACGGATGGCTAACAAAATGACCTCGCGTGCTTTGCAACGAAGTGATTTGAATTGCTATTGGCTCACAGATCCAAGCTGCGTAGCGGTTTGATTGGCTCACGCCGGCCAAGAGCGGGTAATTTGAGTACAGATTTCTCTGATGAAATTTCCCATGGGTGATATAGTGGAGAGTAACGGAGGATGGATGGTGAGAATACTTCCCTGTTATCAAACTGTTGAATGTCAGAGTCAATGGTTACGCATCATACTCCCTGGCTATATTACTATCATAGGCAAATCCAGGAGGTGGGAGGGGTGTGTGGGTGGTGACTTGGGGAGGAGGAGGGGTGTTCATCCAGGGGGTCCATAAAGTTACAACATGGTTAAGAGATTTATCTGTCAACCCTGCTTTAGATGATTATTACAGCAAGAGTAGAACGTGGTTCTAGTCATCCTCGGTTACCTAGGGTTTTATATATGCTCCGTTTCTCTCCACTATAATACCCATGGGAAACTTCATCAGAGAAATCTGTACTCAAATTAACCGCCCTTGGCCGGCGTGAGCCAATCATACCGCTACGCAGCTTGGACCTGCGAGCCAATGACAATTTATATCACTTCGTTTCAAAGCAAGCGAGGTCATTGTGTTAGCCACCCGTCACCGGTTATCTCCCTTGACCATTTCCGTCTTATCGTATTGAGTATTTTCTTTGGTCACTGACTTCGTCACGCCGGCCAAGGGCGGGTAATTTTAGTACAGATTTCGCTGACAGAGTTTCCCATGGGTGATATAGTGGAGAGTAACGGAGCATATATAAAACCCTGGGTAACCGAGGATGGGTTCTAGTACGAAGGCTTTCACAGACAAATGGTTAGATTGAGACGGAAAGTGATCTTTCTTGACGATCCAGCCCTTTATACTGTACAAAAGTAAAGGGATGTAACGAGGTCGACACCCCGTTTGAAATTATATTTAAGAATGTTGTATATTATTATTCTAAACTTTTTGCTGAGATAAACAGGGAATTGAAGAAGCCTTGCGGATAAAATAGACTACCACGTTGAAGCAGCACACGGAACTCTACAGGATCTCAGATCTTGGATGAGTGAAAACTCAAATAGGTCTAGCCTTAGGAACGAATGAAAGATATCATTTTAATGAGATTGGTTCTCTCCTCAGCTTCCCCTCTGATGAACGTCGTGAGCCCCAACTCCTCCTCCTCATTCCCCTTCGGGTCCACCGCTCTCTTCATCTGCCGGGCAGCCAACTTTAACAACACGCCAGCGGTGAGTGCATATAGCCTGGGTCGTGCTGTTAGTACATAAGGCCTGGGTCGTGCTGTGAGTACATATAGCCTGAGTCGTGCTGTGAGTACATATAGCCTGGGTCGTGCTGTGAGTACATATAGCCTGGGTCGTGCTGTGAGTACATATAGTCTGGGTCGTGCTGTGAGTACATATAGCCTGGGTCGTGCTGTGAGTACATATAGCCTGGGTCGTGCTGTAAGTACATATAGCCTGGGTCGTGCTGTGAGTACATATAACCTGGGTCGTGCTGTGAGTACATATAACCTGGGTCGTGCTGTGAGTACATATAGCCTGGGTCGTGCTGTGAGTTCATATAGCCTGGGTCGTGCTGTGAGTACATATAGCCTGGGTCGTGCTGTGAGTACATATAGCCTGGGTCGTGCTGTGAGTACATATAGCCTGGGTCGTGCTGTGAGTACTCATAGCCTGGGTCGTGCTGTGAGTACATATAGCCTGGGTCGTGCTGTGAGTACATATAGCCTGGGTCGTGATGTGAGTACATATAGCCTGGGTCGTGCTGTGAGTACATATAGCCTGGGTCGTGCTGTGAGTACATATAGCCTGGGTCGTGCTGTGAGTACTCATAGCCTGGGTCGTGCTGTGAGTACATATAGCCTGGGTCGTGCTGTGAGTACATATAGCCTGGGTCGTGCTGTGAGTACACATAGCCTGGGTCGTGCTTCAGATAACCTCTAACCCATGATCAAATACATACAGTTTATATCTTTAGAACACAAATGGATTCGAACTTGTTTTATCTATATTGCCAGTATAAGGTAAAAACATGATACCGAGGACCTGTGGACCCTACAACCTTACCATATCCGAAGTTGAATGTATTCTCTACATTATTAACCGTTTTAAAGTAAACAAAACGCTTTGTTATCTGGTTATATTGATGATCCCTGGTATATAGAGTCCTCATTTACAACCGGAAATCTCTGTTTATATTATATATTATTAGTTCCTTTTATACCAATTACTCGCATGTGCCTCAGTGGCGCAGTAGGCTAAAGCGTTAGCTTCACACGTATCGCAGATGATAGTGGATACGGGTTCGAGACCCGCTTTCACCAAACATTTGCACTCCATATTCTGTATTTTTCAAAATTAGCCTAAGATAGTTTCTTCAGATATTTACATTCACACCGTCATCTTGGATAATCTGAAAATACATCAGGATTTACAATCATTATAATTCTTCCAAACAGGGTTTACGATTGTGTCTGTAAAGCCTCCTTGTACTAGGTGACACGGTTTAGAAAGGTCGTCTCAAGCATGACGTTATACGGCTAGTAGGTTGATCATATACGATGCATTCTCTTTCCAAAGCGGTTAGTTTCAACATTCATATTTTCTATCGTAACTCCTGTTACATATCGAACACTACTGATTGGTTGCATCAGAAGTAAGTTGTGCAATCACCGGTTTGATTTCTGATAAAGAAGACCAAATCAGAGACAAATACCAAACATCGTTCATTTGTGTTATTTACATCAAACCTTCTCTGAGAACATATGCTAATAAGCAAGAGCCTTTACAGTCAAATGCTAAGATATCGGTCGTTTCACTTGATTAGAAGGAATACAGTATGAGGTACCCCTTTCCCGGCTAGGGGATTTTGCTGGAACCGAGAACTATGGCCTAATATAACAGAGGTTAGGGTGGGAAACCTGAAGAGAGTACCCTCTGTGTGAAGAGAATGACAGCGTCAGTGCTTGGCAAATATTAGCCACTTAACGGCCCCGAAACCAGAAACCTGAGTTTCGGGGCCGTTAAGTGGCTAAGCAAATATCTGCCGTTTGCGACAATGCAGAGATTGCCATCGGACGTCCGTGATGTGCGTGTCAGTCTTCGGTGATTTTTGACACATTTAGGGCCAAATGAAAACATAGTTTTGCCCAAAATGTATTCTAAGTTGAGAGCTCATGCTTTGCACGGGTTACGGGTACTGACATTGACATTTCTCTTGCAATGCACGTGCAGCACACTGCGCGCATGATAATACAGATAATAAAGGCGGCGCATTTTCGGGTCTCACTCTCAACCACAAATGAGATAACAAACATGAAATGAATTGGAATATCGTTGTTATTTTAAGCATGCAAATGTTCATTTCAAAGTAAACTCGGGGTGTAAGTATGATATGACCCACAATTCTTCAGTGATCGCTTTTACAGTAATACATGCTTTGTTCAGAGCGTCTGGTCTTTTGGCACACAAAGTTGGTATCGCTCTCACAGTCTTCAAAATAAAAAAAACTAATTTAGCTAAGGTACATAGCTCTGACAGAGGTAATGTAGTGGAAACGATAGGGAGAACGGAATACCGGTATGTTCTCTTAGCTAAAACTAATTATGATTGTAAACATTAGTTAAAAAATTGTCGGTCCCATTTTAGACCATCCAATGTCAATAAATGATGAGCAAATTTTATGACACGCTCGGAAGATCATTTCGGTTACATCACACGTTTTATACTCATAATATTCACTTCTGTATCTGGAAAACGTTTAAATATGACTCAAAATCAAACGGCACTAGGAAATATGTTGTACCTTCTAGTATTTCAATTCTGAATTAAAAAAAAGGAATGTAAATGAAATCTGTAAAAAAAATTAAACTGCTGTATTGTAAATATACAGTATGTCAACAAATAATGTATTATATATATAAAAATTATATCTTGCCATGCTTTTTTGGATATAAAAAGAATTCCCTTTTTAATTGTAGGAGACTCGGATGTCAAACAATTAAAAATAGAGCCTTGGGCTCTGTATCTCATCAGCAATTGTATTGTTGATGATGATGTAGAAAACCGCAGCTTACATGGCATTTTTGGGATAAATTGGTATAATCCGAAATTCGTTTAATAATTTCTTTATAATGATGTTGTTTTCCTCTAACCGCAGCTAACATGACATTTGGGGATAGATTAGTATATTAAGGAAACTCGTTTAATAGCTTGTTTATAATTATGTTGATTTCCTTTGACCGCAGTTTACATGACATTTTGGGATAAATTGATATTATACGTAAACTCACTTAATACCATCTATATACTGATTTTATCCTTTAACCGCAGCTTACATGACATTTTTGGTATTAATTGATATTATACGTAAACTCACGTAATAACATTTATATAATGATTGTTCTCCTTAAATCGCAGCTTCGGTGACATTTTAGGATAAATTCGTATTATACGGAAACTCGTTTAATAATTGGTTTTATAATAATGCTGTGATCTTCTAATGGCAGCTCATGTGGACCCATGGTGTCGATGAAGTCGACCCGACGTCCCTGCGTGTCAAGAAGAGCGTGTCGATCAAGGTCAACTCCACGCAAGAAGGCACCGTAGAGTCAGTCATCACCATACGTGGCATCACCTACGATTTCATTGGCTGGCTGAAGTGCACGGCATCAGATGATGGGTGGTCCTCATCAAATGTGGGCGTGGCTTCGAGTGTGGGCGGGACAGACGAAACTGTGACTTACTCTGATAGTGCCATGTTGGATGTAATTGGTAGGTAAAACAGAATTTTAATAAGCTTATCATCTTAAAATGATTTACGGGTTACAGAATAACGCCTAATTTCACTTCTGTTTACAAGTCTAAAATGTATAACGAAGACAGACTGTGAATGAAGATGAACTAACGAGCAAAAGAAAGTACACACCTCATTTGATTAATTCAATATTTTAAAGAAATGAGAAGCATTTGACTTTGGCACGATACAATAATACTTATGAATGAATTAATTTGTGACTGGTTAAATTTGACCCCTAAAATATTGTAAATGTGTGATTTTCACATAGAGTATGTGCTATATGTCGATGATTTTATCAAAATTATTTTAATTTATTTTTAATTTTAAAATGTAAATTTTGAATTGATTTTTTTTACGTAAAGGTATTCATTGACTGATTCAACTTTTTGGACTAATTTCCCAAACTAGTCAGTTTTTGAATACGGCGTCGAAAACTCGATAAATTTGACATTAAAAACTATACATACATGACATAACATGATAAATACAACTGAGTGGTACACTTTCTTTTGCCCGTTAGTTTATTTGGTACACGATACCACAGATGTACCAAATGTCACTTCCCCTCCATTCCCTCAGCTTCCCCAGTTCGAGTTCGTTTTCCCCTCCCGTCGATGCCTTCATGCACAGATTTAGTTGTTGCGCAACCTATTTGCGCCGAACTTGGCCTTTGCCTCATGTATCTCCCTCCCTGTTCTAAATTATCCACCTTACATACAACATATACAATGTAGCCTCCTAACATCAATTCTTACCCCCAGGTCCTCCAATGATCGAGTCCCGGGTACGGACGGTGAGGGGAGAGATAGGAGACACAGTGAAACTGGAGTGTAACGTCACCTCCAACCCTCCTCCAACACAGCTCCAGTGGCTCTTCAACAGGGTCGTGCTCGGCTTTAGGGAATATGCAATGTGAGTACTTTCCCAGTTATGGTGGGGGGGGGGGGGGGGGGGGGGGAGGGGGGAGGAGGGGGGGGGGGGGAGGAGATGTTTTTAAAATAATGTCCATGTACAGTATAATCGCTAAATTGAAAAGTTCTATCCCCGAACAAACAAACAAAAAATATAACATATGGTATAATTGATATTTTCAAGCTTTCTCATGCTCTGTGTGTATTTTTTGACTATTGGGAATTTTCTTTTCTTTTCTAAGGAGTTAAGTTTCTACTGACTAAAAACATACGGAAAGCACATTTGTAAGCAGTGTATTAATAAATCGCAATGATCGAGGGAAATCAAGAGCGCCTTGAGCAGCTTAGCTTTAATAGCTTGATATTATTACAAAGGTTATATGATATGATATATGATATATATGATATACGATATACGATATATGATACATGTATATGATATTTGCTATATTTTTGTCAATCGACATCAAATTTATTTGACTTTGTTTATTTAGGGAGGGGCTTAACAGACAGACCCGCCTGACCATGCACCACGTGGTGGACGTGACGTCATTAAACGACTACGGCAACTACATGTGCCAGGTGACCAACACATACGGAACCATAGGTTACAGTATCAGTCTGATCGGTGAGTCCACATATCGTAATGGCGATAACACATATCGTTATGGCGATAACACATATCGTTATGGCGATAACACATATCGTTATGGCGATAACCGAGATGAGCGAGAATCATTCGGATAATTTCAGACAAATCCTCCTGAACTGTTGACATGTATCTAAAAGAATGATTAATTTTTGGCATAAACTCAACACACCTCTTTCCCATTTTAAATTATCCTCAGTAATTTACAATTTCATGTCACTAGATAGCGTTGTTAATAATCACTCCTATTCATGGCTTAGTTCTGTTGAAAATATCTTAAACTCATGTGGGCTAAGTAATGTATATACTTTACCTGGTAATTATAGTCGATTATGGCTACTTAAGACAGTAGAAACTACACTAAAAGATCAGTTTTACCAAAAGTGGAGAAAAGATATCGAAATAAGTTCGAAGGGACAATATTATAAATACATTAAGATTTTACCTTCTTTTGATTCCTACCTTTTATAACCCAAGTATATTAGTTATCCGTTGTTAAAATTTAGAACTTCAAATCACTGTTTGCCTGTCGAGACAGGACGTTGGAATAATACCCCAAGAGAAAATAGAACATGTAGATTATGCGACTCACCTTCTATAGCAGATGAATTCCACTATATTTTTCGTTGTGCTACTTTCCATGAAACCAGAAAAAATTATGTTCCAGCAAGAATACTTACCTTCGCAAATATTTCATCTTATAGACAACTCTTTACCACACAAGATTTTATTGTTTTAAGAAACCTAGCTAAGTTCATAAACATTATACTCTCTACAATTTCAAAAGCTAAGAAACCTGACCAATAATATGCTTGATCATTTAAACTTGTGTCGTTTCTGATTGTACTGTATATGACTGTATTTGAACATATCCTGTTATAACCCACCGCCATTTTGACATTGTATATTATATTATTATTGTTGAATATGTACTCGTATACCACCAAATGTGGTTTTTGAGAATAAAATGAAGTTGAAGACAATCAATTTCAGAAAGTCATGGCACATGCCTCAATTAAGTTTAATGTGAAAATGTTAAACTAACATCTTGGCGATTACTTTTAAACCTCTCTTGAACGCGATTGCTCAATGTAGCGCTACGTAGCAAAGCGAGCGAACTTTGAGGTTTTGCACCTTGTCGTTCAGGAGAGAACGAGCGCTACTTGAGCGCTACTTGAGCGCTACTTGAGCGCTACTTGAGCGCTACTTGAGCACTACATTGAGCAATCAATGATCGATTATAAGCGCTCGCTGTTATGGAACGGAACCCAGTACATATGGTATTTCGGTATGTATAAAAGCCAAATGACATATTATGAAAAACACTCCATGGAGTCGCCGTCAGTGGGCTTTATAATTATAGACCCCATATTTTCGAAGCTCTCTTAGCGCTAAGATAGTCTTAAGTCAATGTTAATGTATGGCACTTACGACTATCTTAGCGCTAAGAGAGCTTCGAAAATATGGGTCATATGCTCGCTAACGAGCTAAGCTACGCTGCTGAAATCGCAGGGTATATATAAATATGGGTCCCATGGAAAATGCCAACGGCGACCCGCTTTAAACACTTCAAACACTTTCCGAAGACACAAGGTTACGATGTTTATATGAATGTAATTTGTTATGTAACGTTTCTAAACTTCTAGCACCTGACCCGGATCGGCCCGAATGTCCCGGATGTACGGGTCTCATGGTGTGTGACGAGACGCTCGGAGCATGCGTATGTCCGCTAGGATATTTTGAGAACAAGTCAGGGAAATGCGAAGGTGGGTATTCACCGATTTCATTTGATTTTTAAACATGACAATTAACCGCAGCATTTCAAACTAAATATCACACTTCTACAAAGGCATCTAGACGTCTAATGGCACTGTATCAAGTTTTTTTGCATTTTGTATATGTTCGAAAAGTACAGGTGTTATGTCAGCAGTTAAAGAATACACATTCATGTTTTTTAATGGTCTAAAAAGGGTGAAATTTTAAATAGTTCAAAAAATATTTTTGATGATACACAACTGTTCATCGACATAAACGACATATTCTATATGAAAATCAATAAATGTGCCTGATTCTGCACACCTTTACAACATTCTAAACACGGTAGGGGTCGTGTAAATTTCATTTCTTTCCCCTGTCTTCATTAAACAAAGATATTTAACTAAACTTTAACCACAGTCACCACTTAATTCATTCAAACTACTGCATATAGGTAGTATTGTATCGTGCCAAAGTCAAATGCATCTCATTTCTTTTAAATATTGAATTAATCGAAACCAACTGAGGTGTATACTTTCTTTTGCGCGGTAGTTTTAGTGTGAACACCTTTTAATAATTCGAGGATGGGAAATGGATCCGCGTTGCTTAACTGAACCATAATAGTTATTGACTGATGAGAATTTGTTTGCAATTGATAACATTTATTTCCATTTTGAACTGTTTATACCTCAAGGCCCATTTAACACTCTTTTTCCCGGGAGAACATCCCTGAGAGAGGGAACAGGAACCTACAATTTCTATCGAGAGGGTCTTACACAGGATAATACCCCACTGGGAGGGCTACTCGCAGGGTATTAGCACAGGCCCTCGGGTCATTGCTTTTCACACTATTAAAAAAAAAAAGGGAAAAAAATGTTTGAGATGACCCCCCGATTTTTACGCCCTCAGAATGTATTAGTCTAGAAGAGGTGGTAGGTTCCATGAATGTTGATCGATAGGTAAATCATCCAAGTATATGTTCATATAAAGTTTTAATCTATTACACGCCGTGTGAGCGTAGCGCGCGGCCTCGAAGACGAGTGGGGTCAAACCAAGTGTCCAGCCTTTTCTAGACTAATACATTCTGAGGGCGTAAAAATCGGGGGTCCTCTCAAACTTTTTTTTGTTTTTTTTTGTTTAATAGTGTGAAAAGCAATGACCCGAGGGCCCGTGGGTATTATACAGTATAAGGCCTTCTAAATAGGATTCCTCGCACCCAATAAATTCTAACTCACAGTGAGTAAGATAATCTATCTACAAAATTGCCAAGTTGAAAATTTTCAAAGCAGCTAATGCGGTAATCGAACCAGCAACCCTTCGCTTTGTAGCCCAATACAGTCAGGCCTCGATAATCCGAACGCTTCCGTTTTTTATCTTACCATTAGACCACAGGGGATTGTTGATAATGAGGAGTTGATTGTTGAGTGGTATTCTGTTGTCCGAGAAGTTTGATGATATTTTACTTGGATCACCTGTATTGCAGTTAAAACATTTATAGACAATTGTACTCACATCAGTTGTTTTTTTTGGTATATAAAATAGTTAAGGATGTTCGCTCCTCAAATTTATAGAATTAAACCTTTTTTCTAACTTATATTTTTTAAAAGATCAAAGTATATGATTGAAAAATCAGCATTAAAAAATAGGGGGTGGTGTGAGTTTTTTCGAGATATGACGCCTGTAAGATAGTGGGGTGAAGTACAATTTTAACATGGGAGTCTATCGGAAAATGAGAAATAAACTGCTAAAAACTTTAAAATACTACTTTATCTAGAATTAAACTTTTTTTCCTTTTTTGATATGTTACAAAGTTCATGTTCCCCTACCGAAATCGATGAAAAAATAAATATGGTAGTGTGTTTTTTTTTTTAGCTTTGACACAAAATGTACCTGAAAACCCCCCTTTTTAGTCAAATTTAGGCGATGTATGCTGTTTAAGCACTTTTTAGAGGTTCTAAAGTCATAGTTTCTTTATTTCATTTGCTTTTTAAAAGTATGTAGGTGATGTGGAATATCATGAAGTAAATAAAAATGACAAAAAATCTTTACTTAATCATATTTCATTTTTGAAGTTCAACAGGAAGGAGCGAACATCCTTAACACCCTCATTCTCGCGCGTTCTAGCAAAGGGTGACCTTTGCATTTACGAAGCGAGCGAACTTTGAGGTTTTTCACCATGTCGTTCAGGAGAGAATGAGCGCTACTTGAGCGCTACTTGAGTAATGTTCAATGCTAAAAGATTATATCTGTCCCTTATACATTACACCTTGGCGTTTTTATAACACCCCCCCCCCCCCCCCCCCCAAACTTTTGAACCGTTCCTACGCCTATGGTAGCCACTCAGTATAGTCTTCTTGGAGGCGTGTAAAAACGTATATATTCTGTATCCATATATAAGCTGTAAATATCATCATCTTTGTTTCTACGATAAACATGCATTCATGAAACAATATTTACCCTGCCGCTTAGTGGGCATATTTCACAATTTCGAAGTTTATGCATACATGTAAATTCATGTATCGACCTGTTGGAGCCATTAGCTAGGTATATATTCATTAACTTGTATTCTAAGTTTACACGTTTACATCTCTTTAAATGACATGTTTATTTTGGACACGAAGCAGGCTTTACTTCCATTTGTAACATGTCAACTAGTTTAACTTTGACAAATATAGAGTTGGTTATGGCAAAGGCAAAGTTTTCGAAAAACATATTCGACTTCAGATCATATCTTTTCATTACATGCAATTATCCAGAAATGTCTTTCACGTCGAAAACACAAATTGTACGTTGCATTTGTCGATTTTAAAAAAGCATTCGATTCTGTAGATCGTTCTAAACTATGGTATTGTTTATTAAGGGTCGGATTTCGAGGGAAAATGTTTTCTGTTTTAAAGTCCATGTATGCTAACATAAAATCTTGTGTGCGTTCTGGTGGTGATTGTACGGACTATTTTGATTGCCCGATTGGATTAAGACAAGGATGTATTTTAAGCCCAGTGTTGTTTTCATTTTTCATCAATGAATTGTATTATGAGATTGTTAATAATGGAAAGCATGGTATTCAAATGTTCCCAGATATATTTGAAATATTAATGCTACTTTTTGCTGATGATGTGATTTTAGTGTCAGACACTGTTGTAGGATTACAAAATCAACTTAATATATTGGAACGTTACACAAAAGAATGGAAGTTATCGGTTAACTATGACAAAACAAACCTTGTAATTTTCAGAAGGGGTGGGCCGTTAGCTTCAAATGAAAAATGGGTACTTAATGGTTTACAACTTAAGATTAATAGTCAATATAAATATCTTGGTATTTTGTTTACCCACACTATGAACTTTTCAAAAAGCGTTGAAGATTTAGTATCAATAGCGAAGAAAGCTTTATTCAACGTCATGTCTGTTTCATTTAAAATCGGAATGTCTTCCCCTAACGTATTTTTTAAACTATTCGACTCCCAAATACAACCGATAATGTTATATGGATCTGATATTTGGGGATTCCAAAAATTTGACAGCCTAGAAAAACTTCACCTATTGGCATGTAAAAGATATTTATCCGTTGGATTATCAACACCAAACTGCATGGTTTACGGCGAATGTGGAAGACACCCGTTATATATAAATTCTCAGGTAAAATGCCTAAAATTTTGGATAAAAATTATTGGTATGCATGAACATAGAATTCCAAAGCTAGCTTATAACATGATTTTGCATTTAGATGATATTGGTAAAACCACTTGGGCATCCCATGTAAGAAACCTTTTGTTCTCTCATGGTTATGGCTTTGTTTGGATGAACCAAACAATTGGAAATATTAATCTATTTTTATATAACTTTAAAAACCAAGCTATTAACATGTTTTATCAAGACTGGCATTCCATCCTCTATGATAGCTCAAGGTATGATAGTTACAGGACATTTAAAAGTTTACTTCAACCAGAAAAATATTTATCTATTTTATATTCTAATGATTTAAGAAACAGTTTCATCAAATTTAGACTTGGTTTATTAGATTTAATGATAAATAAAGGCAGAAAAATGTACATGGAAAGGAGTAGAAGAATGTGTCCATTATGTAAATCAGTAGTTGAAAACGAAACTCATTTCATGCTTGTTTGTCCATTTTACTCCGTTTATAGAAGAAAATACATTCCTGATTTTTATTTGTCAAAACCACCTGCTCTCGCTTTTATATCATTAATGTCTTCTCAAAATGATAATATAATTCTTAACTTGTCACTGTTTATTAAACATAGTATGAAACTAAGAACTGAACTATTAAATGATGGAAACTCGTCCTGAAGCAAAAATAACTATTTTAGAATTGCTTGTCATGTTGTTCAGGTGGTGTTCTCTATCGTTTGTATTTCTATAACATCTGTATTATATCTATCATTTGTATATGTAGATTTTGTATGTGGGCCGGAGGCCTTAAATACAATAAACACTTTTGACTTTTTGACTAATGAGAAGGATCAAGCAAGGTTGCCGTGGCAACAAAAATATTTTATGGTCCGATTTTACCTCATTCCGATTTTACCCCATTCTCTTCGTTTTAAACAAAATCCCTTAGCAGCATAAACAGATACTACATATAATATCCCACCCAATGAAATCCATTCTTTTAAATGTTCTCCCTCACTGTACTTAATTAGAAGTTAAATAATTAATATAATAATTTAAATTTATGTCAGTTATCAACTTTACAATGCAAGGCATAACTCTTGCCAGTCTCCATTACTGGCTGATTTAGGCCTTGCAGTATTTCCTTAAGAAATCTGTGCTTAGAAATCCAGACCCACTATGCATTTCTGGTGCAGCGATTCACTATCTAGGCACAACAAAGCGAGGGAAATACCGCAAGGCTTAAAGCAGCCAGTAATGCAGATTGGCAAGAGTTATGCCTTGCGTTTGGAAGTTGGTCAGTTATAATCAAACGTGTTGTCTACTCTGGCTAATGCACTCGATCTGTCCTCAGTGTCGACAAGGACGGAGACCTCTCAGTCACAGACACTCACAGACAACCTTATGGCGGGGATCGCAGCAGGAACTGTCCTCGTCGTCATGGTAACAATGGGCGCTGTACTCGTCTTCTGCTGGAGACGACGCGTAACCTTGGTAACTTGAGTTTACATTGAACATCCTTATCAACATGTGTTATACGTGTAGCAATGGTAACTTGAATTTACATTGAAAATCGGAATCAACATATTTTATACGTGTAACCATGGTAACTCGAGTTTTCATTGAAAATCGGAATCATCATATTTTATATATCCAACGAGCCGTAGACGAGTTGGATAACACCAAAAAGGGTCTGATAAATAACGATGTCACCCGAACAAAGTGAATGTCATAACGTATTTATCTTACCGCATGTAAATAAAAAAACAAAGACAAATTATGACAGAAAACAGCTGATCGATCGACAAACTATGACCTTAAACTTGTGTCACGTTACATGGGCTGATTGACGTTGATGCATGCTTTATTCATGTTGTGGGATATAAAACATTTACCACCCTCGGGAAGATTTATCAACCCGTATGACGGTGTTTATTGATACTTGTTAATGGTCACGTGGAGCAATCAGGGATCGACATTCTTACATTAGGTAGGATAATAATGCTTCTTCAATCCCCTGGTTGTGTTCGCAGATTTTGCCTAGTATGTCGCTATAAATAACAAGCCAATGACATGACTTCAAATCGAGCAGTATTGACAATGCCCGGAGGAGAAAGACAACTGACCGTCTGTCAAATTTCTATCACGACATTGCATGAGCTGGATATATGATATATGTATAGTGGTAAGTAACCAGCTTTCAGCGATACGAGGCAAATTCTCTGATGACAATCAGGGGACTTGAAAGCGCACTGCGGATACAAATACAAATACAAATACCTCGATGAAACAGAATGTGTCGAGGCATACCAAACAAGTTTTAAAGATGGTACTTGTGGCTGAATAATGTCATTTATTGTTGAGTGAAATTGTTGAAATTTTTATTTTTTTGTCAGTTGAAGAAGAAAAATAGAGCAGAAGAACAACTCGGAAAAGTGAATGCAGCGTATACGCATGCACAGGTAAGGATTTTAATCGATTGTATTTAAGCTTATTAATTGTACCCGAACTTGAACGTAACAACATTCTATGGTATAAAGGTGAAATTATCCGCCATTGACCGGCGTGAGCCAATCAAACTGCTAGGCAGCTTGGACCAATGTCGATTCATATCACTTCGTTGCAAAGCACGCGTGGTCATTTTGTTAGCCATCCGTAACCGCCGGTTATCTCCCTTGACCATTTCCGTCTTAACCTGTAATTAATTCGCTGAAGCTTTCAAACTTCATATTTATTTCAACAAACTTTTAAACTTAATTTTCCAAAAGATGGAAACATTATTTAGGTCATGTAAAAAAAAAGGTCGGAAGGTAATGGGACAGAAGAAAAACGTGGCCTAAAATTCAATTTGTCTTTGGTATTTGTTTGTTATAGTACGCCACAGCTAACATATACGAGGTGATCACACGGCCGGCCGACGAGTTCCCGCGAGAACGCTTGAGATTCCACCATCCCTTGGGCGTAGGCAAGTTTGGGCGGGTCATGAAAGCGGAAGCGCTCAGTATCAACCGCACTGGATCATGGGAGGAAGTCGCTGTCAAAATGTGTCAAGGTGAATGTTGTGAAGGTCGTCTTATGCACAGGCCCTTGGGTCATTGCTTATCAAAACAAGTTTTAAATTTTTTTTTTTTTAAATTAAAAGTTTGAGATGACCCCCCGATTTTCAAGCCATCAGAATCTATTATTCCAGACTAATAGATAATCATGGCTTGAAAATCGGGGGGTCATCTCAAACTTTCAATTTTTTTATTTTATTATTTTATTTTTAAATTGGCGTGAAAAGCAATGACCCAAGGGCCTGTGGTCTAATGGGCTGGTTAAAGGATCCCATTATCTTCCAAGAGAGGCTCCTTTCTGGTTTTCTATCGTAACCTCTGTTGTTTATTGAGCACTTTCTCGTTTAGGAATAGCGAATCCTGATGGATGCATTGGAAGTTAATTGTCCAATCAACGACGTTGTTACAACTGAACATTCTGTCACTATCGAAATGACTAGTTGTTTCCTCTGTGCGATGTTTACGAGACAGAAATCGGTCCACGATGCAAAACGATGTTTGATTGGACGAAAATGCGGACGTTACCAGTGTCGTAAACTTTTACCGCCAGATATCATGCGAGAATACTGAAATATCGCCCATATGCAACAGGGATAACGATAGAATATCTGAAGGGAGTAACACGTGTGGGCCTGAAAAGAATGAAGAGAACTGGGAAGATATCAGGGTCGACGGGGTAACAGTAGGATTTGTATAACGGGACTGGGTAAATGTTGGTGTCGTTTGTAGGGATTTACACTCAACCGCAAAAGAAACGTTACCATACAAAATGCAAGATACGTCAATCCACAAGTGATAAATACTACTGAAACAGAGTTATACACGTGATGAAATGCCAAATAAACTGACTTCGAATTTTTAAACATTATCTGTTCATATTTCTGAATAAAACGTCTTTAAATTGTTTTTTTAGACGCGATAAGAGAGTGAAAAGAGGCTTTTCTGCTTTGATTTTTGACGTCCTATAATAATGCTGTATCAATAATTTTAAGTCCAAGAAGGTTATTTATGTCGGCAACATCTTTTACTTAATACGTTTTTCTATGTTATAATTCATGTTATAATTTGTTTTACTTACATGTAAGTACCCAGGTTTCAGGCTTAATATCATTTATGAAAATGCGATTTCAACACCCCAAATGTAGTTGAACTAAAAACATACTGAATACTCATGTATGAAATTGAGAGTACGACTTAAAACAACATGTGCCAATCAAAGACATTCAAAATCGATTTTGTGTTTCGTGTTTTACTCTGTAGAAAATAAGGTGACGTCTCTTTTGCGGTTTAGTGTAAGGGGTGAACAATGGATTAGCTACCATTGATAGGTTTTCCCTACATAGTCGGCAACTTTGTCTGCAGTAGAGAACTGTTCTACACGCAGTAAGGTTTGGGTGCAATGCTACACTAAATTTCAGCGTAGTACCACCCATGGTTCGCTAGCTCCAGTGGATGTTCGCAGGTTTCACCGCAATGCATGGTCACATGGCGTTGCCGTCATTCTCCCTGCCATAATACTATAGCAACATTTATATTATCGAAATACTCTTGTAAACAGTAGCAGTAGCACGTGTTTTTAGCTCAAATAAGTCGATGAAAAGTATTTGAAAATTAATGTCACCAAAAGTAAAGCACCCTTCTCTCTTCCGGAAATTAAAATGAGTGTACATGGTTCGGTAAAGTCATGGGAATCGTTTTTGTAATTCGAAATAATAAAAGGTGTTCACAATAAAATGTCCGCCATGCAATTTTTCTTTATACGCAAAACCGTTATTACAACTACGGCTAATTTGTTTGTGTAATAAGACGTTTTACCCTCTAAAGTAAATATAAATGACATAAACTATCATTATAAATGGAAAATTTGAAAAAATAAAATTTGCAAAAACCGTGCTACATCCCCTTTAACATTCGATAAGCTACTAGGTATATGTCATCTCTACAGAATCGGCAACGGATCTGGACAAGGAGGATCTGTACAATGAACTCGTCATCATTAGGAAGATCCCGAAACACATCAACGTTGTCAGTTTCTTTGGGGCCTGCACCTACGGAGGTGAGTGTGTAGGCAGCGTGCATTACTTAAGGCCCGTTGACACTGTGCGATTTTAGTTAAAACTTATACGACTTGGATGTTCTCACAGTGCAACTAAAGTAGGTAACTACAAATCGTACCATGAGAACCAACTTCCAAACGCAAGGCATAACTCTTGCCAGTTTGCATTACTGGCTGATTTAACCCTTGCGGTATTTCCCTCGCTTTGTTGTACCAAGACAGTGAATCGCTGCACCAGAAATGCATAGGGGGCCTGGATATCTAAACACAGATTTTGTAAGGAAATACTTCAAAGCCTAAATCAGCCAGTAATGGAGACTGGCAAGAGTTATGCCTTGCATTGGGAAGTTGCATGAGAACGAGCCATTATTTAAACTATCGTAACGTACAATGTAGGTATCGACTGTGCCATAAAAATGTTTTTGATGCGAAATATGAGTTGAATGAGCATGGGGTTTCGTAGTTACATCCCTTTCCTTTTATATAGTAATAGGGTAGTGTCTATATAGGTATATGTCTTTCAAACGCTGTTTCTAAGCGCGACACGCCCCTGTGGCATGAAGAATCTAACTACCCTTCTGAATTCTGATCTCAAATATATCAACACGAGGTGATAAAAGTTAATATTCGAGGATTTTAAGTGTTGATATAATTAATTTTAAAGATGCAAGTATGAACTTTTATTAATCATAAACATTCATTCGGTATCCATTTCGATAAACAAATTACATCTGCTATTAGAATTGCAGTGCGATGATGTCATATCTATTACTTGACAATGTAAGACATTGTAATGACAGATCATTATGACGTCACCGTTAGCAGTATCACACTTCTAATATTACTATAAGTTCATGAACATAACACTGTATTATATCCAATGCACTTGAGTATATACATGTATATATCTGATAGCAGTTCATCGCAATTTTAAATCTATTATTAATCTTTACGTTGAGGGTAATGTCCTCGTAACTCTGCATTCCTTAAAAATAATGGAGCCGAGGCGCCGGAGGAGCCGAAGCCAATTATTTTTAAGGAATAAAGAGTTACGAGGATATTACCCTACTTAAATCACACTCAAAGTATTGCTCTTATCAAAATTGCTTTAAAAAGTTAAAGAAATTAAATTTCTACTTAAAAATATGATGTGATGTGCAACTCTCGATTACTGGAAAATAATTGAGTGAAAGAACAATAGGATGACGTCACAAGTGTAATCTAACAAATCTACATTGCCCCTATGTGTATCTCTTTCAGAACCGCTGCTGATTATACTAGAGTTTGTCCCTGGAGGCGATTTGCGCAACTACCTACGAAGGAAGCGCCCAGCCTCTGACAGTGACAAGTGTTACGAGAGCCCACAAAGCGAGTTTGAGAGTCCGCTGGATCTTGAGATCCAAACCCAGGACTTGGATGATGGCGAACTGACAGCAAAAGACCTTTTGTCCTTCGCTCTACAATCCGCTAAAGGCATGCAGCATCTTGAAGCCAATAATGTGAGGGAATTGGATATTTTTTACTTATCTGAAGTAGATTTTCCTCAGTTGATGAAAATGAGCTTATCCTTGTAACTTATAACAAATAATAATGATAAACATTTTAACGTCTAATATCGACGGTTTAATGGCGGTACATTATTTCCCTGAAGGAATTGTACTTTCGGTGCCGCTACTTAGCGCTCCGCGCGACCATATAGATCCGTAATTCCTGTGTTGAGGTACCCAGTTATACAGCTGGGTGGACTGAAAGCAAAGTGTATGAAGTACCTTGCCCAGGGGCAGAACACAGTATAAGACCCAGGTCACAAAGTCTCAACTAGGATTCGAACGTGAGAGGTCAGGGTGCTAACCACTACACCACTGTGCTCCATGTCAAGGGGTTAACGGATATTGAGGCTCGGTATACGGATTGTGATAGAAGCGCCGTAAAATGAACTTAAATATAGGTCAAAGGGTTCAGATCTTGCTCGTTTTTATAATGGCGCGTTCACACGGTGCATTCTTTTTCAGAAGGGATCCTCCTTGGGGTACATATAGCATAAAAATCCTAATTTTTAACTTGATGACAGATTGTAACTTAATTTTTAAAAATAACAGTAAAAATAAGTTAAAAAAACACAAAATAAGTGTTTTCCGAACGTGTGACCACCCTGTGTAGAGCCCCATCCCAGCGCAAACCAAGGGATGTAACTCTAATCTCACCACTTATCAATCTGTCATTGACCAGACAAGACGTGTTTTTGTTTGAGAGACCTTTTGACTTGAGTTTCACAATTTGATGAAAATGGACAAGACTAAGAATACTGTATGTGTGGTAACCCCTTTTTATTCGTAGAGGCGAATGTTTAGGTTACTTATATGGTTTTTGTCGCGTTGTAACTTCGTTTTTCAATTCGCACGTGCTTCGTATGCTTCGAATAATGGCGGATGGAAAACGCTCAAAATGGCGGATCTCAAACAAAATGCAATGTGTAAGTACTTTGCTATTCTTGTATTGAGATTTGTTTGTTTTGGAGGTTCTTTATCATGCTTCGCATTTTAGGGCAGCACTTTACTGATGAGGATTTCTCCCTTTTTGAATTTTTTCATTCTCGGGGTTATCGTCTCAGTCGGCAAGATATACTAGGTATATTCATGCTCTATTTCTTTCAGTGGCTTACTATTTATTACTTGCCGAGTGCTTAGTTATTATAGTAGCGCCTCTGCGTTTGTTTGTATGATGCACTTTTATGAAACATAAACATTGCACTTACACACATGCACACCCCTAAACATTCTGTGTTTGACTTGCAGTCTTTCACCGAATGTGTGGGGTGCAAGTCCCGCATCCCCCCTGCTGACAAGCACGACAGGTGCTTAGCATGCCTGGTAGAGGATGAGCACGACGACTCTACCTGCCAGCTGTGCCTCAACTTCACACCAAGGGCGAAGAAGGAGAGTGGCATTGACATGCTCTTCTTCCGTAACCTCCAGAAGGCAGGGCAGGAAATTAAAGGGGCCATCCCACCCTCTAAAGAGAAAAGGTGTAAGTCAAAGGGTAAGGGGAAAAAGAAGGTGCAATCCACTCCTGTCCCCTCTTCCTCATCGGATGAGGCGGATATGGAGGTGGGGTCACCGGCTGCGGGGGGTTCGCCTCCCCCTCCAGTTCTTTCTCCACAACCACAGACTAACGTACACGTTGCTGTTGCTAACACACCCATGACTAATACTAATCTGGACGCGGCAGCTATTGCTACCATAATCCAAGGGCAGATGACGGGGATGGTGGGGTCGATGATTGAACAGCTCCGTAAGGAGTTGACCGTCGTGGCCCTGCCGGACCTTGATGCCCAAGGGTCGGCCGGCACTCGTGCAGGTAACGACCTCGGGGGCACTACTGAACCAGGCGCAGGCCCCGGCAAGGTAGTGGCTCCCGACGTAGGCATCCGAGAGACTGCTCCGGCTCTGCCTCGTGTTCAAGTAATCAAAGCCCCCTCGTCGGTGCAAGGTGCCGAGGTGCCGAGCACGTCGAGGGGCGCCGTTAACCCCAAGGGCAAGAGCGCCGGTGCTTCGGCGCCGGTGCCGTCGCAGCCCCGGGGACCGGCTCCGGTCGGGGGACGAGCGCCGGTGAGCAGCGCCGGGTACCGCATCCCTCTCAAACGGACAATCCGAGATTGGGCTTCGGACACTGGGTCACTGCAGAGTGGCTCCGGTGCCGGGGACCCGGAGGAGGAGGAATCCGAGTATTCAGAGGAGGATGAGGAATCCGGCTGTGCTGTTTCGCTCGCCGAGCTTCTAAAGGAGACGCGTGACCGAATAGCGATCGCTATCCCGCAGACGCTTGTTCCCGTTCCGGAGCAGGTCACCGAGGAGTTCCGACTTCCGGGGGAGGCTTTTGCTCCCAGCAAGCCTCCGGCGACCAGGCTCCGCATCATCGACAGCTTGTTGGTCGAGGCGATCAATCCTCTTCTTTCTGGTGCCCGTACGAAGGCTGATTTGCCTGAACTCAACAAGAGGTACCAGTTGGGAGAGGACGGTCTCTTCGACCTTCCGGTTGTGGACGAATGCGTCCTGACCTCCGTCACCCTGTCCGGCGCTCAGGCGCAGCCTTCTGTAGGCAAACAGGGCCGGCGACTGCCTCCATTTCTGTCGCAGGCTGCCATGTTTAAGGCCGAGTTCCGTGCCCACGAGGACACATATAGGAACGGAGCCCAACAACTGAGGGTAGCAGTGCACGGGGCCTACCTTGATGCTATGCAGGCTAAGGACCTGGCAGAGATGCAGGAACTGGGCACTAAGGTGACCACGTTCCAGAAGCAGTTGGCGGAGGTATCAAGTTATCTGGCTCGGGACTCAATCAGGAGTGCCTCGAGTCAGATAATGGGCGCAGTTATGGGGATGCGCCGGCTGTGGCTAGCGACGTCTAAGTACTCGCAGTCCACACGCCTCACCTTGCAGAACCTGCCTTTCAGGTTTGGGTCAACCCTCTTTCCTGGATCGCAGGCCGTAGTCAAGGAAGCCGCCGAGCAGAAGGTTGCCTTCGAGGACTCTAAAGTGCTCCTCGAGGAACCAGCTCCGCAAGAAAAGTGAGTGCGGTCTTCCCCCCTTGATGACCTATACCCCACGCCGGGGGGTTCGGGTCGAGCTTCTTGGAATGGCCCTATGGGCAACAAGAAGAGATTCAAGGGGAAGGGAAAGAAAGGGCAATTCCGTGGGCATAAAGGCCAGCGGAATTTTCGGAGCCGAGGGAAGCAAAACAAGCCGACCTAGGTCCTCCGAAGCCCGAGTCACCACCCAAAATTCCAGCAGCTCGAATGCTGCCGGAGACGGGGGTACACTGTCTTTCCAGAGATCTTCCAGTGGGGGGCAGACTATCTCACTTCATCTCAGAGTGGGAGAAAGTCACCTCAAATACCTGGGTCCTGTCCACACTCAGGGAGGGCCACTTACCACTTTGGAAGTACGACCCACCGACTTTCTCCGGGATACGGCACACGAAGGTGCCCAAGTTGCCCGAGAAGGCGGAAGTCCTTCGTGCCGAGGTGCAGGCTTTGCTAGACAAAGCAGCCATCGAGGTAGTACCGAAGGGTCAGGAACAGAGCGGTTATTACTCGACCTACTTCCTGGTACCCAAGAAGGACGGAGGGTTCAGACCGATTCTCAATCTGAAATATTTGAATCGCAGTCTACAGGTTCCAACGTTCAAGATGGAAACCTTGAGAACGGTCATAGCGTCAGTAGAGAGGGGAGATTGGCTGTCGTCAATAGACCTCAAGGATGCTTATCTCCATGTTCCAATGCACCCCGACTTCAAGGAGTTTCTTCGGTTCTCCTTCGACGGGGCTTGTTACCAATTCCGGGTGTTACCCTTCGGCATTTCAACCGCTCCGAGGGTATTCACCAAGTTGATGTTGATACCGGCGCAGGCCGCCAGGTCGCAGAGCAGGTGTTGTCATCCGTACCTGGACGACTGGCTGATCAGAGCCTTGTCTCGAGAACTAAATCAGGAAGCCACCCAGCAGGTGTTAGACATCTTGCTCAAGCTGGGTTGGATCATCAACCTGAAGAAGTCAGACATAGCCCCCAGACAGGACCTGGTCTTTCTGGGCGCAAGGTTCGATACGGCCTCCGGTTCCGTGTCCCTGGCCCTGGATCGGGTGCCCAGAGTGATCGGGGCAGTCCACTTGTTCCTTCAATCACCAACCCACACAGCCAGGACTTGGCTTCAGTTGTTGGGGCATATGGCGGCGACAGTGGACGTGGTTTGGAGAGCTCGCTTGAGTGTGAGACCGGTTCAGCAAGCGCTGGCACGAATGTGGTCACACTCGGACAGCTTCGAGAAGGTTCTTACCACACCGGTTTGGGTGCTAGAGCATCTTCGGTGGTGGGTTTCCGAGAGCAACCTTCTCAGGGGTCTACCGCTAGAGCTTCCAACGCCTTCGGTCACCATCCAGACAGACGCCTCCCTATCAGGCTGGGGGGGGGGGGGGGGGGGGGGGAGTCCTGGAAGACCTGACAGCCTCGGGCCTTTGGTCACAGGAGGAGTCGAAATTGCACATCAACGTGCTAGAGCTCAGGGCAGTTCGACGTGTGTTCGAGTGCTTCAAAGAGCGGATCAGGGGGCTTGTGGTTCGTCTAGAGATGGACAACCAAACAGCCATATCCTACATTCTGAAACAGGGCGGCACAGTGTCTCCATCTCTCCTTCAGGAGTCGTGGCAGTTCCTACTGTGGTGCGACCAGTTCAGCATTCAGGTGGTCCCTGTTTATCTCCCGGGAGTGGACAACGTCCGTGCGGACGCTTTGTCTCGGCGCATCCTAACACCTCACGAGTGGATGCTCGACCGGGGGATATTCGGAACTATCTCCCTGTTGTTCGGGTCGTTCCAGGTGGATCTGTTTGCGTCAGGGATGACGAATCAGATACCTGTGTTCTGCTCAAGAATTCCAGATCCAAGGGCTCTATCCAGAGACGCCTTCGCGATCGACTGGACGGACAGAGTACTATGGGCGTTCCCGCCGGTACCTCTGATCCCCAGGGTTCTTTCTCAGTTGACCAATCAACCAGCTCGCCTCCGGGTGCTTATCGCACCACTTTGGACGGCTCAGAGTTGGTTCCCGTCCGTTCTCAGGTTTCTCGTACAGCCTCCTGTACTGTTACCCTCGAGACGAGACATACTATTTCAGGAAGGGGCGCCACACCCGAATCCCAGGATTCAGTGGGTGGCTTGGCCACTGTCCGGAATCGCCTCCAGGAGAGCGGTATTCCTGCACGAGTTGCAGACACAATACTGGCTTCGAGGAGGGATTCGACAAACCTTCAGTATGAAGATCGATGGGCCTGTTATGCGCGCTGGTGTGGCGATAGAGGGCTTCTCGATCCCTTTTCTACAGATCTAGTCGCTGTTTTGGAGTTCCTCCAGTCCAGGTTAGATGCTGGTTTAGCCGCATCGACTGTCAGGGGATACTCTACGGCTATTTCTGCTTTCCACATACCAGTGGACGGTGCTCTTTTGGGATCGCATCCACTGGTACAGCGTTTCTTAGCAGGCGTGGACAGGATACGTCCGGTTGTCCGGCGTATCAGCCCCACTTGGGACCTTTCAATTGTTTTGGATTGGCTCTCAGGTCCGGGGTTCAAAGACTTGAACGCACTGTCACTGCAGCTTCTGACGTGGAAGGCCGCTTTTTTGGTGGCTTTGGCGTCGGGCAGGCGGGTAGGCGACATCCATGCGATGTCTGCTGATCCCGAACTGACTGTCTTTCATAAGGACAGAGTCAGTATCAGGCTGCCCGACAGCTATCGTCCCAAGGTCGACCACTCGTTCCATGTGACGGCTCCTATCGAACTGCCGACTCTTATGCAGCCGGCCTCTTCGGGGTCCACTGGAAACCATGCACACATTTTGGATGTGCGCAAGGTTCTTAAGACTTATATCAGACGTACCAGGGCTATCCGTAAAGATCAGCAACTTTTCTGTTGTTACGGAGGTAGCAAGCCTGGTTTGCCGGCGTCAAAGCAGTCAATATCCAGGTGGATAGTGTCTGCCATTGTCATGGGCTACGTTCACAAGGGCTTAGAGGCCCCAGGTCAGTTGAAAGCTCACTCGGTTAGAGTGGTTGCGACGTCTAAGGCGTTCGCTGCAGCTCTGCCCATCGAAGAGATCTGCTCCGCCGCTATCTGGAGCCGGCCGAGCACGTTCATTCGACACTACCAACTAGACAGGCACTCTAGAGAGCGCGCTCGGTTTGGTCAGTCGGTTCTCTCAGGTGGGCAGAGTTGACACTCTCTAGCTGATTGAGCTTTCGAGTTATTGTTCAGTTTGGTTCAGTTCAGTTTTCTAAGAAGACTAATAAACTAACCTTAATTGTTCATCCTAACCAGTTACACTGTTTTGGGCATTTATATCCTCCGCAGCAGGTGTCCCGGTGGCACTGCCTAGCGGGAAATACTTACTCCTATTGCTCCCCAATAGTCTTTTGTAAAAAAAAGAGGGGGGTGGGGGGTATTTGGCTCGAATAACGGTAATCAGGCTGGTTAGCCGATTGGTTAGTCCCCAAGGGATCACCCATCCTCAGCCCTCGGCGCGGGAGGTCACGTGATCTGGTAAGTGTGACACCTTTCTTGGATTGAGTAGAGCACTTTTAAGGGGTATTTAGTATACAGACAGAATCCACATCCTAAGTCTTCTTTGGGAGTCTGCCTTATGCTATATGTACCCCAAGGAGGATCCCTTCTGAAAAAGAATCGAACCAACCTGCAGAGGTTGCAGATTCTTTGAAGGGATCCTCCTTGGGGTACGGCCACCCACCTCCCCTTATTCTGTCTGACATGGTTAGATTGATAAGTGGTGAGATTAGAGTTACATCCCTTGGTTTGCGCTGGGATGGGGCTCTACACAGGGTGGTCACACGTTCGGAAAACACTTATTTTGTGTTTTTTGAACTTATTTTTACTGTTATTTTTAAAAATTAAGTTACAATCTGTCATCAAGTTAAAAATTAGGATTTTTATGCTATATGTACCCCAAGGAGGATCCCTTCAAAGAATCTGCAACCTCTGCAGGTTGGTTCGAATTTTTGACATACAACACATTGAATGCCACAAGTTTCATAGATGCGTGTATGCAATGTGCCGTTCACATTTTGTAACAAGTTGCATACAATTTGTAATCTTGCGTGACTAGTCAATTGCTTTGCTATTATTTCCAAGACTAGAATTTATACAAACTAGTCAAATCGTTTTTATGCATCCATGTACCGTAAGTGTGTTGGGGAAAAATATATAGGGGCCTACAGAAGAAAGTGAAATGAAAACGTCACGTGACATCTACATGCGTTCTGATTGGATACGCCGATAAAACTTGTTGCATGGAAATAGAGTTATTCCTTGCAACTCGTTTCGCACATGTTGTATGCAACAAAACTTGGACGGACTCAGGAGTTGACACGTTCGAAGTTGTTGCAAGCCACAGGTATTATGCAACAAATTGCGCCGTGTAAACTTTATTTTCGAAAAAAAAATGGTTCTCGGATGCATGAGCAGTTTGAAATTGGTTCCATCGTTGTAATAAATTATTTCATTGACTGTGCAGATCGTACACCGAGACGTGGCTGCAAGGAACGTTCTGATTGGCTACAATGGTGTGTGCAAGGTGTCCGACTTCGGTTTGGCGCGCGACGTGGAGGGAGTCGATGTCTACGAGAGGACGTCTAAAGGTCCTCTCCCCATCCGGTGGATGTCACCCGAGTCCCTAATGGAGGGCAGTCACAGCCACAAGGCGGATGTCTGGGCCTTCGGGATACTTCTCTGGGAAATTGTTACATTGGGTGAGTTTTGTGTATATAAACTAGCTAAGAGAACATGCCGGTATTCCGTTCTCGCTGTAGTTTCCACGACATCTGTCAGAGCTATGTATATATATGTTACGTCACATTATATAAGTTATTGGTAAGTATTATTGAGGATATCACAATCTTTGGTACTGGGTCGATGTCTTGGACTTGTGTTTTTGTAAAGTGTCACCCGTTGACTGATAGATGATGCATCCTTTAAAGCGAGTGTTCGATCGGAGTGTCCGCCATTTTGTATTTGCGCATTACGTGTATTTTTACTTATTTCAATATTATTTGACAACGTTATACTTTACCGTCAGCTGATCAATAATATATTATGTTCTAGCAAAGCCATCTACACTCATAGCGCAAATGAATGGCTTCACTTTTCATTGTTTTAATTTTTTAATGAATGTGCTCAATTCTTTCAAATTGTTAAAACCCTCTAACACGGGGTCTCTCTTAGTTAGAGAGGGGACTCTGGTTCATGGAGATAACCAATCTCCGCTGATTCCTTACTGTGACCAATCTCCTTACAGGCGCCAGTCCCTACTCCACTCTCAGTTTGAGAGCTGTGATAGACGCGGTGGTGGCCGGGAAGCGACTGGAGAAACCTCAACACTGTATGGACGAACTGTGAGTGACAATCATCAGGATCCATATTTTCGAAGTTCTCTTAGCACTAAGATAGTCATAAGTGCCATACATTAACGGTGGCGGATTCAAAATTGTTTGCATGGGCGGGAATGGGGACGCAAAAAGTGGGCCCCCCTCCCCCCTTTGCCATTGCCATTGCCATTGGTGGACCCCCTTTCAAAATTCCTGGAACCGCCACTGTATTAATTAACTTACGACTATCTTAGCGCTAAAAGAGCTTCGAAAATATGGATCCAGGACTGTATGTAAAAATATATTCCATTCCACACATGACATCATAATGAAAAATAGCCAATGTCAAAGAAAATTTGATATGGATATCTGCCTCTCTCGCTCACCACAGGCAAGATTTGCGCAAATCTGTTCCGCAACAGAGATGAACGACAAGTTTTCCCTATGCGCGAACGAAAAACTGGTCGTTCATCTCTGTTGCGGAACAGATTTGCGCTAAACTTGGCCTGTGCTCTCATCCATGCAGATGCTGTTCGTCACACCATCTATTACCAATGGGAAATAGATATGACCTCAGTTACCTTGTTATAAATATGACCAATATTTATTTTTCCTAAGCCTGTGTCAATAACTCCTCTATCTATCTTCTCGGCAGGTACTCGCTGATGTGTTCGTGCTGGGAGCACCTGCCCAAGGACAGACCCACCTTCAGCTCAATGAGTCAGGATCTGGAGTACCTACTGGAGAAGGAGGCGGACTACATACAGCTCGACCAGTTCCAGGAGGCAGTGTACATGGTCCTGGAGCCAGAGTCCACTGACGAGAGGCTTTGAGAGTTACTTCCCTTTGACAGAATCGTTGCCTTTTCTCAAGCCCTTATCTGGAGAAGAAAACAGTCTTTATGAGGGTCGATTAGTTGACATGGTCTAGAAACCGGAATTCATTGACCATATGCTTTGAGAGTTATGTCCGTTTGACAGAATCGTTGCCTTTTCTTACAATGTAGGTCATGTTCATCTAGCGGAGGAAGCAAGTTTCATTAAGCTCGTTTAGTTTACATGATATAGAAACCAGAATCCACTGACGAGAGGCTTTGAGAGTTACTTCCCTTTGACAGAATCATTGCATTTAAGTTACAACGGATATGTATAAGTTCTTGTCTAAAGGAGTAATCAGGCGTCATGAAGTTCGTTTAGTTTACATGATTTTCAGTCCAGAGTCCACTGATAGGAGGCTTTGAGAGTTATTTCCCTTTGAGAAAGTCGGTGCCGTTTCGTAACCTGGAGGAGGAGCTTGAAGCACTTTAATTTTCGAGCCAGAGTACATTGTTGAGAGGCCCTAGGCTTTACGAGTTATTTCCCTTTGAGAGAATCGTTGCCAGCGTATACAGGAGGAATGATGTGCCACATTGTATAGAAACCATAATCCACTGACGAGAGTCTTTGGGAGTTATGTCCCTTTGAGATAATAGTTACCTTTTCATTATCGTATACAGTAAAGAGTCATATTCCTGTCTTGGGGAAGAAACCGGCTCCATGAAGCTGTTTAGTGTCGATCTTCAAATCAAAGAATGGTGTTGGAACCAAAATCGAATGACAATAGACTTTGATGGTTATTTATATGTTTTTGAGGCACATATTTGCAATCGTTGCCTTTTCTTGTCCTTATCTTGAGAAGGAAACAGAGCTCATAACAAACCATGAGTTAACATGTGTTTGAATCAGAGTCTGATTAATGAGTTATTTCCTATGGTAAAACACAAGGGAGTTTACTTGAAGGTCAATTCTCCTGGACAGGGAGTTAGGCCTACTGCCAGGGAGAAAAATACTTCACTCTGCTTGACTTGTTTGGATGCAACCTCGTCCCAGGGCTGATCAACTATCATAAAGGTTTAACGTGGGAGAGACGTAACAGCACTGTGAGGAGTTTGATGCCGGAACCGCAGTCTACCGATGAAAGAATTTGGAGTTGTCTCCCTTTCACGCATACAACGAAGTGTCATTCAGGTCGGTCCTTGTGTGTCTGCTTGAGAAACAATAAACAAGACTGGCACTGCAGTCCGGAGCATGTCTATATGGTCCTGTTCCGCTGTGAGAGTTTATGCTATATATACTCTTAGACAAAAGTTCTGCAACATCATGTTGAACGGAACAACTGATATTTAATGTGCTTATGATATATATCGACATACGGTAAAGAGGATTTATCGATGGAATATTGTTTTATAATAACAACTCCAAGTCGCATAAAACCCGTGTTCTGTCATCACAATTGGGCTTGAGCTTTCACGTTTTTACATTGACCGCGCCTTATATTTTATCCCTTTACGGGATGTAACAATTATACTATCTTGTATAAACTATCATATGCATGTGTGCACCAATATATGCGTGTGTGCACCAAAATATGCATGTGTACACCAATATATGCGTGTGTGCACCAATATATGCATGTGTGCACCAATATATGCGTGTGTGCACCAATATATGCATGTGTGCACCAATATATGCGTGTGTGCACCAAAATATGCATGTGTGCACCAATATATGCGTGTGTGTACCTTGATTTAAAATCTTGACACTAATTAGGCCCTCTTTCAGGCATGTTCACACTATGCGATTTCTAGTTATAACTTCTAGTATCAAACTGTAGTATCTACAGACGAATAAATGCATCCATAAATTTATTCAAATAGTATTTTCTCACAGTGCAACTACAGTTGAATACTATAAGTTGTATCTACAAATTGTACTATGAGAACGGGCCTTTATACGGCTAACATTGCACATATGCAATGTTTTCTAATGGTATTGAATACAAAGACGTTTGCAGAAATTCATTTGATTGGCCCATATAGTTGTTAAGCAACATAGTTTTCCGTTTTTAGCTCATCAGGCCCTAAAGGCCCGATGGTCTTATGGCATGTTTGACCGGTGTCCGGTGTCCGTCCATCCATTCGTAAACTTTTCCCTTTTTTATTCTTCTAAGAACTGTTTTGGTGAATATGTATTCATAATTTAACGGAAACATTATGTACTTTAAGAAGCATTCGTTAACATATCCAATGAAATCACGTCTTACTTAAACTTAAATCGGTGAGTTATTTAGTCTTTTACTAAAAAGTGTTTTTCAAATTTACAGTAGTATGTTTATATATTTTGCATGTGTTTGATATGAATTATTCAAATAAAATATTTTCCGATTTTTTTGGGTCTATATATCATGTTTATGGTTCTTGAATATAATATATTTAAAATTGTAAGTATACCTATATATCTATTTAACATATAAAGTAGGTGTGAATCCTGCTATACGACCGGAAATGAAAACTTGGATCAATCTGTGAATTTACAAAACGTTTTTGAGCCAGAAAACCAGTTCCGGTTCTATGGCAGGATCTACCGTGGTACACCTTCTTTACATATTATATAGACAGGTAGGTGCTTATATGTATATTAGGCTGGTATCTTTGGTTCCTTAATCCACATATAAGATTATAACTTCAATGTTATGAACATCTCAGCCATGTTGTGTCCTGAAATATGCACTTTGAAGAAATACGCACTTTGGAGAAATATATGTATATCAAGCTAACCGCCAAGGTGTATATTTTTGCCACTTAAGACACTTAACAATTAATGATTTAATATCAGTTTGTGTACGCGTGTTTGCAATGAAAAATGAACGATGTCAAGCGTTATTCAAACTCGTATGAACCAAGCGAGCTTGCGAGCCGTTCACTTGGAGTTTGATTGACGCTTTAACATAGTTCATTTTCCATTGCAAACACATACACTACAATCAATTCTTTGAATTACGAACTTAAAGTTTGTTTTTTAGAAACATTCTCAAATTCACAATAATTTATATTGTTATATGTTTTCAACAGAAGAACTAGTATGATTTCGATTTCATTGAAGCAGGACGGACGTTCAACATGCGGATATACAGTAGCAAGTTGTTTGGAAAAGTTCCAAAGCGATAAAAAATAGTTCCAAAAAGCATCACAATTTTAAATTATTGACATTTATTTAGTAATTAAATGTTATCAATTCTACGCATATAAAACAAATACACATCGACTTTATCATTCACTTCATTTATATT